>JAHXMU010000008.1:7892120-7973489 GCA_019455685.1 Philornis downsi
TGCTGCTGATACTTTTGATGGCGTTCTCGGGCCCGTCCGTCCGTTCGTTCGTTTGCCCGTCTTACTGCATCTGAAAGTTATACAATATTTCTTATTCTGAATTCTCGCCCTGGTCTTTTGTTTTATTTATTTGTACCACGAAGTTATATGTTTTCGTTTGGTCTTTGTAGTTCTTATTCTTATTGTCGCTTTGTTGCGTATTTGTTGTTGGTTTAAGGTGACAATAAACAACACTTTCAGAGAGCGACACAAAAAAAAAAAGAAAAAAAAGACACCAGTACGAGGCGACGACGAAGGTGTCATTTAAATTAAACAACTGTCTTAATCTTGGTCGCTTTGTTTATGCTTCGCTTGTGCTGAGAAAGACGATAGTTTTGTGGAAAAATAAAATTGCAAATTTGCCGCCTTATTGTAATAAATATGGCTTCAAACCGTATCAAACACGAATATTTAGTAACAGTTTTTTTTAATTATGATGAAAAACAACCGCACATCTTGAAAAACAAAACAACCATTAAAAATTACGATAGTTTAAAATTTCAGGAAATTTAAGAAATCATGAGTCGGTAATTTTATTTGATGTTGGTTATAATTTTTGTAAAGAAGAAATTTAGATTCATAAGTTCATAACATAATTATGTCGGAGGTAATTGTTAGAAGAACAAATGAAATGAATTCTCTTTGTGCCTAAAAGATAAAAGATGGGACACTTTTGCAATTGTCGAGGGTTTATACGATTTTTATATTTCTAAACTCCCCAAAGGGAGTCTAGATCGGATAAGATGTTAGCATTAAATGCTATAAATTGAATCTGAAATACGATCTGAAATCTACTTTACTGCACTTGAATGAAGTGAGGTAGATTTTATTATGTATTAGTGAAGGCTGTTCGATAAATTCATGAAAAAGGTTCGCTAGAAATAGTGCGAGCTTTTGATGGGTGCAATAACGCGATATTTGATAGCGTTTGCCTCTAATTACTCCATGTTTATACGTATTTCATTTTGTAGACCAAGCGAGATGTGCAATTTGATAGCCACCTTCTATTTACCAAGGTATTACTTCACCGATAGAGGTCCCCACCAGTGACTTGAACGGTAAACTTAAATAGTAATCATCGTAGCTCAAAACTAACTGATGAAGCGGTGTTTAATGATACGTTATTCAAAGTGTAATATTACATACAATCAATCGACCAATCCAGCATTTCGACAAAATTTGTTTTTAAATGTATTTTTCCAACTCCCAGGAAAGTTGGCTGTTTGTGGTGAATCTAATCAATCAGCTTTATATTCAGTGGTCCTTTGTGTAGGCTTTTAAATTAATTTTTTAAAATGCTTCTGATGCAGCAATCCTAAGCAATATAGAACTATTTCAATTGAGTTTACTTTTGCTTTGCCCTGTAGATTGGGAATAGTGTAATCAATGAATACACTTTGGGCGAAACCAGTGAGATCCACTGTAGCACTCAAAGAAATGGTGAAGTATATCTTTAGGCTTGAAATATTGCGACTCCTTTTACACTTTCAGACAAAATTTGTTTTATTTTTAATACATAACCCAACTTTTATGCACGTGCGTGTGCAGATTATTTTGTTTTTTTATTTTATTTTTCTTCGATAATTTGACGAAATTCGTTCCCAAGCATTTGGGTTAATAATGGTGCAAATTAAAGGGAATTCCTTCTGCAAGGAAAGTTAAACTGCAACAATCAATAAAAGCAAAAGTAAGTTCGCTTTATGTAATTGCTGTGTGAATTTCTGCAGTAGTCAAATAATTTGTGGAGCATACATTTAGGCTTTAGATTTTATATAACATATACGAGCATCACAGGCAGTAAATTGATTCGTTTTCGACTTCAAACCATAGTTTTGGTATAAGAAAAATAAATTTAAAAGCACACAGCCATTGCGTTGGTATCCACTTAAACATAATATTTGCATAGAGAATACTTTTATACGCTATTGATAAACAGTTTTCTTAGATTACACATATGTGACCCTATCAAAAGTCACTTGTCTCTAGCACTAACTAATGAAGCTTTTTTAACCACAATTTGTAAAGCGAGATATTCTTCCACAAACAATTATGGATTCGTACTTAATGCAGTTAATTACGTCTATTGAAAATTAATATCTTGCCATTATCTCATAAAATTTACCATCCCTTTATTCAGAAGTCCAATATTTTGAGATGGTATACCTTTGTAATTACATTTTGCATTAATTACATATTATTTAGAAGCATACTTTCAGGCATACGATCATATTTCAAACAACACGCAATATGGAATTCTTAGATAGTGGAATTCTAAGACATTATTGAAAGCAATGTATAAAATCCCACACAAGCAATTCATTGCATAGAGAATTGTGTGCATCGTTGATGGAGTCAAATCGTTATTGATTTTTAATACTCCAAAGTTGATTCTAGGTATAGCGAGAGTCGGAATCAGAGCATTAAATTCCGATTCATATTTCAACTGAAGTCTACTGTATTTATGTTTGTCATTTTTAATATTCATTATTTCTGCAATTGAACACAAATAAGCAGCAGATTTCTCTTGTACCTTTCCAAAACCAATTCCTTTATGGAACTAGTTTCTTAGCGAAAGTAAACCTTTTTCCGTTTTTATTGCTTAACAGCAGTGCTGATCGTATGTGAAATTTCCGTTTTCATTTCCTATTGATTTTCTAATCGTAAAACTGAAACACACAGACACATAGTCAAGGCTGTATCCAAACTTAGGAATGAGCAAACAAAAAACTCATCAAAAAAGGAAATACATTGAAATAAAAAAATTACTATACATTTTCAATATAACTTTTGTCGAGTTCAGTTTAACTGGTTGGTAATCTATTGTAGAGAAAACACGCAAACGAAGAAAACATTTAGCAAAATATTTAGATACTTTTGAACACACACTTGCTCAGACATAATGCAACTACTGGTTGCTCTAAAACAAAACGAATCGAATCAGTTTTAGATAACATCCTTTTCGTATTTGCTGGATATCACTTGCAAAAGTCTGCTGAAAATGTTAAAGAGAAAATTCATACATTTTATTTTGGGAAATTTAAGTTATCCATAATGGCATTTTACTGGTGATTACTGTAAAAACTTTGCGGTTGATTACATTTAAGCCCAGTCTGATGCAAAAGAAAAGGATTTTTTGCTGGATTTTGGCAAATGATGATTGCCGTCATCGCCGCCCTTGCAAACAGCAAATAACAAACAGTAGTGAAATATATCGGTTGTTATGCTCAGTCGCTGCTACTGCTGCTGCTGCTGCCACTGCTGACCAGTCAATGGCCACTGCAGTCACGAGTAGTTTTGTTTTGGCCGTAGTACGAGTTCGATGTATATGTATTCCTTAGCGTATGTACAATGTATCCATGTGCTTAGCTTATTCGTCCGTTTGACGGTCACGTGACCCTAATAAATCACAGAATTAATGTTACGTGAAATGGTGTCTGCAGGAGTGTTTCCGTATCACTGCCCGTTTGGAAGTACGTGTGTGTGTGTCTTTTTTTTCTTTTGCAGATCCAGATACTTCACCCGTTTTATCTGGAATCCGACAAACATCAACGTTTGACTGATTGACTTTCGTCTTATGTCTCGAATTGTAATATACATATGTGGAAACGGAAAAAACGTTCATCAAAAAAATCGTATAAAACATTTCCCCAAATATAGGAAATTAAAAACGAGAGCCGAATCTGAAACGTCAATGAAACGAATAACGCGATGAAGTTAAAAAGTAGTTACTAGGATAATGAGCGTTTAATAACACTTAATGCTATAAAACTTGCATTGAAAGCTGTCGTGACTCTGAAGATCGTGTAAATGGTGATGCAAATTCAGCTAAAGTTTGTGTTCTCCGAGTTCAAATTTGCTTAATAAATATAAATTTTTCGCTTTTATTTTCATTCCCAAAATACATCGGACAAGCCAAAAGATATGCTGCAATTATTATTGGCCTAATATTATACATTTTACTTTCCTCTCTTTTAACTTTCTTTAAAATTTAATTTTTTAATTGATATTTCCTGGTTCTTGGCTTATTGGTCCTCCCCTGCTCTCTAGCACCATTATCATCTCTTTCCCTTGCCGCTCTGTTCCGAGGCGGCGGTAAACAAAACTTTTTTCTCTCGTATTCAGAGCGATGACATTTTACTTTTTGTTTTCGTTTCGCTGTCTCTATATTTGTGTGTGGCTACATTTCAATGTAAGTGTGTGTGTGTATGGTAATGTTTATACTCAACTACAACGAAAATTTCCTCATTATCGTAAAATTTATTCAAGCAAAATAAATTCATTGGTCGTTAACCTTGACACTGGTTTTCCTTCCATTGCATACGTTAAGGCTGTATAAGTTAGTGGTTATGTGTGTGAGCGTGTTCGTGTGAGTGCCTGTGAGTAGCGTTTGCGTACATCTGTAACTTGCGTTTAACTATCGTAGTCGGGATTGCGCTCGAGCTCTTTGTATTGTAGAGATCCTTTTTTAATTTGCAATTATTTTCATTTTGGGGAAAATAACGAGCGTGTAAACTCTCAGGGCTCGTAAATGTGCTATAAAGAGGTCCACTTGATTTTTATAGTTTTATAGTTAACAACAACAATAACAAAAGGCTGCAGAGAACAACAAACTGTGAAATGTTGCGGCAACATAAAATGTGTATCTAAAGAGTTATCTAGTGTACTTAACTTACGCTTTTCTTTGCCTTTTATGAGTTTACTTTTAAGTAATTAAATTAAGTGTCCTAAAATTGTTTTAAACGTTATCATCCTAGAAGTCTACATTTGTGTTTATGATGTCTAGCCCCTCAAAAGTATGTCTTTTCTCCGTCCTATGAGTTTTGCTTTCGTTCCAGCAGTGGTGGCGAGTATGTAAATTATTTAAGAAATATTTGCGAAATTAATTTAGCATGCTTTTAGGCTTTGACTTTCTTACGCAACCAGAACCAGACAGTTTTACTTGTTGGTTCTTTGTGTTTTTTTTTTTATATTTTTGGTAGACACTGTCTACAGAACATAATTACTTAGTTGTGAATGCAGCAGACATAATGTCCTTATTCCATAATTAAAAATCTCCGTAGTGCCCAGATACAAATGCTTTATGAATTTATATACATAATTGTATAGATATGTATATTTGTGCAGTATACAACTCGTTTTCTGGTGATTCCTACTTTTTGGTTAGTTGGTCGTCTGCATATTCTTCCCACTCCGGAAAAAGTGCATCTGAAAACTTTAAACGTTACTGCCATAAATGAAAAAAAAAAATCCTTTGAATGCCGAGTTTGCAATGAAAAGACAAAATGAAAATAATTTCGTTCATGGCCTACAACTTGCAAAATTTTTTATAAATCCCCAAGAATTCTCGTTACCATACTCTCCACTCCCTTTCCAAAAGAGAAAAACAAAAACTCAACACAAAAAATAATAACAACACCAGAAACTTTCCTTACCAAAGGCTGTATGCAATGCAGACGTTTTCAGTTCCAAAGTAAAAAATTATGAAAAATTTTTTCTTCTCAGTTTTTAGCCTCAAGCATTAAAGCCTTAATGTGGATTCTGCTACATACACAAGCGTAATATGTACGTAGTATCATACAACAAAAATTACTACTTTTAAACACACTCCACAAACAGGCATACAGAGTTTGGTTGTTGCTTTAATAAAAATACATATAAATCGCTATTTATTTTAAGTAAAAATGCCAACCATAACAGCAACAAAAGGGTTTTTATTATTAAAAATGAATAAAACCAACAAAAAAGACAAAACTTTTGCAATTTTCATTTTGGTCGATTTTTTCGGCTGAACACATACATACACGGTCAACTAGGTTCACCCAGTGGCAGCAGAAGACTGGGCCAAAAACAGAATGAAAGAAAAAAATTCAAAGTCATAACAGCGCATGTATTTTGCCGGCTCTGGTATAGTGGTTATTGTTGTTTTTCCTCCCGTCGAAGTAATACATAAAATTTTATGTACTGATTTACATAGAAATATGTAAAAACGACGTCATAATGTTTAAGCATTTGAGAACATATGTAAAAAAAACGCGACAGTTAGGACGACGAAAATCTGAAATATAATTTTGCCATAAAATTTAGGTTAAAATGAAATGATTTTTATAAAAATGGTTATGATTTTAACAGCCCGAATATGATGTTTTTGTGGGGAATGTTGGAAGTTATAAATTAAACAGGCCTAGAAGTATGCAATAGTTGGAAATCGTTGAAGTTATGATCCCGATAATGCGAACCCATAATAACAATTAAAATGACTAAATTATATGACAAAATTTAAATTAAAGCAAAATTATGTAACATTTGACAGTCATTGTTAATGATTTTAACGAATTGAATAAGATGTATTCCCGGATAAATGTAAATAAGTGTTAAAATATTTGCCTAAATGTATGCAGTATTTTTTTAGTCATAACAAATGTAAGTGTTTTATGAAACTTAAGTTTGATAAAAATAACTTCATTAATTTGTTGATGACTTTATCAATTCCGTTAACTAGATTCTGGAAACAAAGTTAAAAATTGTAAATTGAAAAAACATATTTTTTATGTTTTATTGTTAATAATATACGTTGATATTTTTTATAGTTAATATTATTAATTTAAGATGAGGTGGCAGTTGGAATAATGAACAAATTAAAGGTCATCACCTGAATTAAATGGTTAAATTGGTGACTACTTTAATAAGGTGATTTTAGTTTAGAAATCGGGACGACTGCTGCGACTTCAATAAGTAGTTATCCATAAAATGATGGGAGAGCCGTGGTTCTGTCCCCTCTCCAATTATTAGACGTCAATAAAAAACAAACTTTCAATTACGGATAGTAAGTTCGAGCTCTTTCAACAGAACATTAAATTTGGAAATGAAAAGTTGAGCATGTGGTCAAATTTCAAATCACCTCTGGATACACATTCGTATCCTATTTTAAATGCGTTGGTATATGCTATATTAATTACTGCATATAGAACATCTCCTCTAGGACATAATATATAATATTTTTCATACGAACGATTTGTTTAATATTTAAAATATCTCGAATAATGATGCTACACTGCGAAAAATGAAACACATTCTGAAAATCCGAACTCCGCTAACTTTTATCTCTCCTTAAGGCTCGCTTTAGATTTATGAAAATTTTTCAAATTTAAACTCCAAAAACTCTACTTCAATATGTTTAAGTGTAACCCCTACACTTTCAAATTGTTTACCCCAAAAATACACTTTCTTTCGCTGTACTTAATTGTAAAAAAACGGCCTAGAAGTATGCCCTGGTAATGTATAATACAGTACCATGATAAAGTTTGTGTAATAGTACTCATTTACATTGTCTTTTATGAGCGTATGTAACTACGACTGTGTGTGTGTAGATAAACGATTATATGTCTGTATAAGTGGTGTTGTAATAGTACAATACGATTGTATTAAATACACATTTGCCAGAGTTTGCGGGACTTGTCTGTGCTGGTATGTGAGCTTGCAAGTGTGCCAGCACGTTACTCTGTGTGTATGTTGAATGTGTGTTCTGTGACTTGTAATTTATGGTCATCTTGACGGTTTTTAGGTTTTTTGTCGGCTTATAACTTGTGCCTCATAAATTTCAAGGTAAAAATTTGTAACAATAAAATACACTTGTTGCTTTTATTACTACTCAGTAATGAACTTGATTGTTTAGTGTTCTCAGACAAGTTAAATTGCTTAGTATTATGGCAGATACGAGCGTAATAGTAAATTTAAAGCGAAACAGGGTCCATGGTTATTTTTCCACTTCCTTTGAATTATATTAAATAGATATTTTAAAAATGTTTCTAGGATTCAGGAATTTTGTTTTTAATGGATTGCTAAAGAATTTTAATGTCAATTCTTCAGGACTATTCCTTTATTTTCAAAATGGTGTCCAAGGGCTGCGGTGGGTTTGGTTTTTCATTTGCTTCCGTTTTGCTCTTAAATTCTTTAACTTTAAATTGTATTTTATTCTTTACACTTGTCCCTTAACAACAGCTGTCTGAAATGGCATTGGCTCTATGCGCTTTGCTCCTTGGGGGAGATTTGCGTATGTGTGTGTGTGTGTGTGTGTTCATACCGTAAACAACTCCTCTTTTTGTGTGTGTTTTCTGCCAAAACATACTTTTAGGAGCTCCTCATCTACATATACGTACGTACATACTTTTTCTACACAAATTTTCTCTATTATCCTTATCCTCCCTATATATACACATGTAGCTATATAACATTAGTAGCATGTTTTCATCTTTAGTCTAGATACTTATTCTATTCCTTCTTCTGCTTCTGTTGCCATTGCTGCTTCTGTCGACACAAGTTTAGGGGGAAAGAGGACAAAGAAGCAGCAGCACGAGCAGCAGCAACAACAACAAGATGTTGGGAAAATATAATACTATATATTTTCTTCTTTGAATGATTCGATGTTTTTAAGCGCCTGCGTTATATGAAAACCAATAGCATCAAAGCACCCCATTAAATAACGTCATCAACAAACAAACATCATCATCGTTCTCATCATCGACTTCACCATTATTAACATCATCTAGAAAATGTTGTTTCTTTCATTTTTTTTCCTTGGCATTGTTGTTGCTGCCAATTGTTGGTGAAATAGCGCATCAAGTTTTGCTAACGAGAACAGCTGTTGTTGTTTTCATTCGTTCCTTAGAAGAAAAAAACTTACTATTATCCTTTAATGCATTTCGTTATTTAGGGCGGTAGGGCTGGCGCGAGTAACTTGAGGGGATTTGCTAGTATGCTTTTAAAATTCTCCTATTGCATTTGAAGAGATGTCAGAATGTTGCTTCCTCTATTCTAAACACATTTATATGTCGCTATCAGTGCTTTTACTAAGCCAAATTGTCAGATTTATTAGGAAATTACTGTGGAAGCCAAAAAGTAGGCTTCAAGCAAAGGAATACAGAAAAACTAAAGTGAATCATATTCTGCTAGTAAGAGGTAGTATATTTCAATTATACTTCAATTTTAATGTAAGAACTAAATATTAAAATTTTGTTGTCGATAATTTTTTATTCGATAATTTTGTGCCCGTTAATTTCATCTCGAATTTCTGTTAGTCGCTGGGCAACAAAATGTAGAGCAATATCCTACCCGTTCGTATATACCACAACCTCTATCATTACGTAGCATTACTAAGCATATTCTTAGGCGAATATTCTACAGCTGTTTTACTAGTAATTACCCACGTGGTATTTCCCGTAGCTTGAAATTTATTTAATTATATGTAAATTATACCTATAGTTACGCAAAATAATCCAAAATTTCAAATAAGAAAACTTTAGTTCCATATTTATGAATCTGCAAATATAATTTATAACTCGTACCTAAATGCTTTGCTAATTATTCCTATCACTTCTGCTAATAGGTTTCATTTGCATTGCGTCATAATTTATAATAATCCTGCTTCACTTAGAGCGGCAAAAATATGCTTTATGTTTCAAGTATAATAAATTGTTGAGCGAATTTTGGACTGCTTGTCTATTTACCGTCGCATTTTTACTGTAGTAACCTTCGGATCGCCTACAAAAGCCCGTAAATATATGCTTATATATTATATGTTGTTACTATAGAGCATATTTAAGTATGGTTTCTTATTGGAAATCAAATCGTTAATATTTATAACTTTTTTATTTTAATTTCGTTCATGTGTTTCAATTCTTCCCTTACTACTATTCCATATCGTAAAAACATTCCTTTTATAAAAACACCATAAAGTATGCTCTGGATTTTAATGAAATTTGATATCGAACAAGTTTAAGCCATTTCTAATCTGACAGTATACTTCTGAAAACTTTCGAAAGCTATTCTATTCTATTCTACTCTCAATTTTTGCGAGCTTCTGCATTGCGTCTTAGTATGTCTCAATATTTTAATAACAGTATTTATTTTTTTTATAAATTTCTCATTTCTCATTCAGCTTTCAAGAAAAAAGCCAAATGCTTGGGTTTGGAATATTGGTATAAATCTGAGTTCGAGAGGTACGAACTCAACTTAACGTAAAATCATTCCTCAAACTATATTCTTCTATATCACATGTTTTTTTTTTTTTTTTTTTGTTAATGTTAACAATTCGTGGTAAAATGTTAAAAGAATGTGAGCTATTTGTGTTTTCTCTTTGCTGCTGCTGTTCCCTCAAATTGCAGAATAGCATATTCAGTACACAGCTAGCAAAGTATTGGTTGCAAGGAATGTTGTGTTACACAGAGCCAAAGATATCCCGAATGAAAGAGGCAAAGTAAGTAAATGTATGGAATATTGTTGCATACACCAGAAAAACAGCAGTGAAAAAAAAAAAACAAAAGCTTAGTTACTAAAATGCCATTAGTGGAGTGGAGTGGAGCCCACAAACTGTCCGGTAGGTTTAGGGGAACCTACACTAATTTAGCATTCGGCTTAAAGCCTGTGCTTAAAAATACTTTCATTTCCTTGGTTGTTTTCCTCTAGCTTTTACTATTTTTTTGGTTATTATTTCGAGGATTCTAGCTCTATGTTTCTAAAGCACTATTTAAAAACGTATTTCTTTACTGCAAAACAAAAATCTTTTGTTTTTTTTAACTCTTTACTGAATAAAAGCAATTAATTTTTTGCTGAGAAAAAAAAATTAAACAGAACATTGGCAGCTTACATAATGCTTTCAGAGGGTAATAGACAGAGAGAAGAGTAGAAGCAGCAAACGAAGCAAGTAAGTTGATTCGCAAAAAAGAAATTGTATATAGAAAAATGTAATAAAGCAAATGGTATTATTAGCTTTTTCTCCGAGTTTTCTTTCGGTTGCATTACAACCAAGGCAAGGGCAAAACGGAAGGAGGCAAAACAATTTTTAAATTTAATTTGTAACCCCCCTCAACATGCTCCTCCTTCGGCTTGGTGCATCACGACATCGGAGCCGTCGAGGAAGCCGGAAACTTTTGCAATTTCATGTTTGTAAGCACAACAAAATTCCTTAAAATCCGAGCTGTCACAATATATTTTTTGTGCCTGACTTAATTTTCTTCTTTTACTTTTCAGCTCTGCTTGCATTTCTTTCGTACATTCCATCAAACTAGAGGGGTATCAGGAGATGTTGCAAACGAAAGCATAGAACTTTCTGTTAGTATTATTATTTTTTTTTTCATTCCTCTAGATGCGTGATTCTTTTTTTTATACTTTTGCGCTCTCTTCTTACATACTTTATTATTTTGTTGTTATTTGAAGCATTCATTCGTGCAACTCTACACACAAACGCGCATATTGAGACAGTCACACGTTTCTCTCAAACCCCATCTTCTGGTGGTGGCGCTGTCGTCGTAGCCACTTCTAAGCCACACACCATTTTCATCTCTCTAACGAAATTTAACAGCCAGTCAAAGTCTTGGTTAGAGTAGCAACGCACTCATACATTTGCACACCAAGTGTATATGTTACCACGTTATAAGCATTCATATACGTGTATGATTTTTTTACAAATGTGTGTAGTAAGGAAGTATGGTGCCTTGCTGTAAACGAAAGAGAGTGTGTGTAAGCTTGGTGAAAAGCGGAAATTCCATTTATTTTTTTGAGGAAGCTGAGAAAAAAAACGTCTAATACGGCAACCATGGCCGTTCAGCTAGACTATTTGCAAAATAGCAGAATTGCAAAAAAAAAAGATTTCAAGTGTTGCTCTCCTTTGGTGTAAGGCTTTCAAAAGGTTTACTTGTGACAAGCAAGAATCTTTGACCTTAGGCAAACGGAATATGAAAAGTATATATTATGTACAATGATTTAGAAGATGAAAGCCTAAAATTAGACTTCACTATTCGCCTGTGATAATGTACTCCGTGTATTTCAAAGTTTATATATTGACTGAGGAACTTTTAATATTCAGATAATAATTTAAGGGGCTGAAATTAGATTTATGTTTACTCAATGCTTTAAAGGCGTAAAGCGTAAAATTAGATTGTTATTATTACTTATAATCACCAGTCATATTTTGAAAACCTTGTTGTTATGCAATCATATTTTCTTATGGCTTACCTCTTGGCTGAAGTTAATTGAAAGGTCACTAAACTGAACTCGTTTGAAGTCCTATTGTCTGACATGTACAAGACATGACAAATGGCCCTTAAGGAGGCTAAATATATTCTAGCTGCATTATTTGTGTTCATTAGAAAAAATATTTAAGTTTGTAAAATAATAACAACAGCGAGTGGGGGTGTTAATTAAAGATAAAGTTATAAATTGTAAACAACAACAAACAAAAAAAAAAAAACAGGAAGAAATATTTGTATTTTGTCTTACATTTAAAACACAGTTCTAACCTTATTGGTTTTAGGCGAAAAACGTTAGATTTAATAGCGTACCAAACAAAAGTTAAATTAAATTACTCACTTCCAGAGGCAGTAATTAGAATATGTTTCACAATTTAAAAGTTTATTACATTTTTAGAAACTCTTAAAATTTTGGATGCAGATAAAATCTCAACAACCATTTGTGTCATTTCCCCTGTCGCTCTCAAAAATCTCTTTTGTTTCCATTTTAATGTTGCCCATAAAAAACAACATCGCATACCTTTCATTGTTGTGGTCTACATTTTGTCACACAAATATCTCGACAAATATGACACATAAATCATAAACTAATTAAGAGCGTAGATTTTTATTATTTCCGTTAGAAACGTAAATTTGTTTTAATATTTTCAAAAGCAATAAAATCGAAAGATTTCAGTAATAAAATTTGCGTACAGTCTATAAGGTTATTGTTTATTTTGAAATGATATACAAAATTAAGTGGTATTAAAAAAATGAGCATATTTATTTTGATAGATACTTTGAATCATTAACAAAATATCTGTGCTTCTTTTGTCGTTTGCCAACAGAAATAACAAAATGTTGTATTTTTAATAAATAAATTCTTAATATGTATATATTTATGTGCGGTGACTAAACTAGATGAGAGTGGATGTTTCTTCAATTTTGTGTTTTTTTTTTTTTATTCTTTTACTTTTTTATGCTGGTCACATATTTTGCTTTGTTTTCTGCTGTTTTTTTTTTCATTGTTGGCAACTGGTATTGAGATATATATGATATTTATGAGGGGTTGTTTTGGAATTTTTCTACTGTTTTTTTTTTTTTGTTATCCTTTTTGAATAAATCCTACGGAAATGTTAAGGATAACTTGTATTTAGTTTCTGTCTATTTTTCGAAATTTTTGCTTTTTAGTAAAAAATTTGTATGATAAATAATTCATAAACAGAATTAAATTTATATTCCAAACGTTCAATGATCAACGCTTACTATGGCTTTGGAAATAAATAGTTTGTTTTTGGGGAGTGAACGTGAATGTCTGAAGTAATCCCCCTTGGGTACGTGTTACAACGAATAAATTCAATTGCCAATGTGTTCTTAATCACATGGGTAAGGAAAGTAAAATAACTGCGGTTGCAGGCTGCAAAAGAAATAAATGAAGAAAGATATTTGTATATTTGCTTGTGTATCAAATTTCTCAGAATTCAGACTATTCCATTTGCCAACAAAATTGAAATTAGAATTCTAGCTAGATTAGAAAAATTTTTGAAAGCTTAAATTTTAATTAAAATGTAACTTTCGCAGCGTAAAGTTTAAAAGTGCAGTATTATAAGATGTATAAAAAATGGGATCAAGTTGTAATAACAGAACAGATCACTTTTAATGAATTACATTTCCGAAAATTAATTACATAAGTAAATTAACATCAAGCGCTAATCCAAATTTATATTTTCGATTCTTCATACCTAAGTCCAGTCTTAGTATTTTAACTCAGTTCGAAGTATTCAAATTATTACACGAGCAATCTAATTATATGTTTATTACTACTTTTATCGAAGATCGGCTATGTCACGATGCCTGAGTTCGAGCCCCGCTGCAGACATCAAATTCTGTTTTGAAAGACTGTCGTCCCTACTGAACATTCCGAGTAGTCGAATAATCAGCAAATCTTTCAGAGCTTCTCAAATTGATATTTAGAATCCTTGTTCAGCAATAGACCTCATTCAGTGAGTTCAAAAATAGAATGCGTATAAGCTTATTGAATGTAAGAAGCTTTCCCATATTTCATTCATGGTATGCAAAGATTTTTTTTTATTGTGTTCTAGAGTCTACAAATCAAATCAGTTATGAACTATACAGCCACGATAGTTGCATATTACTGATAAATGAAACCAGCTGGTAAAGGTTATTATTGATATGAAGCTAGCAGCTATCATTGAAAATATTTTATTTATTTTACATTTAAATCTATATAAACATTTATGTTGGAATTTCAAAAGTTCTTTAAGATTGTCTTTGTCCGTTCAAGTTTAGGCTATTCAGAAAGTCTAAGAAGAAACATGGATATATATGAATATATACATATACAAATGAATATATACAAATCAGTTCATATTTGTAAGCAAGATGTAGTATGAAGATATGCGAAAGTGGTCAATCTCTACATACCTCAACAAATATTTGTGGACTTGCTTGAAAATATTTCAAAAATTGCTGTTTTAGTGGCTTCTATTACAGAATTTCACTAATTTCTGAATCCGTATAACTAATATTTAAAATACCGTGAAAAAACTGCAGGCGGATTCAAAAAACCAAAATGAACTTTCAAAGCGTTTTGTTTCTTTTATGTGTAAGTTATTATGAATATTAATTGAGAGTTGTGTATTTGTCGCTGTTCAACGACAACTTTTGCTGAATTATTCCATTTATTTTCCACTTAAACATATATATTACGTCTAGATACTTAAAAGAACTATCTTAACTAATAAACATTTTTAAGAAAATTTTATATTTTTAATAAAAATTCATTTAAAAAAATAATAATTTAATATTTTTAATAATTGCGAGCGTAGCTATTGAAAGTTATAAAGAACTACTAGAAGACTTTCCATACAAGGACTAAAAATTGGGCTCTTTGAGTACAATGTGCAATATGCTTTTCATTTCTCATAAAATAAGCATTATCTGAAATTTTTGATAATATTGAAGTTCAGTAGGTCCAAATCTATACAAATGTACAAATTGCTGCAAATTTACAACAAATTTTACAAAATATTGTTATATAGATCTAATCTAACTAAAATGAATTTATGAGGAACATATAGGATGGTTATCAAGCCATCGTAGTCAACACAAGAATATCTCAAAAAAGCTATTCTGGAATTTTTGTAAATTTAGTAAAAAATATTTGTATAACACTAAAACTATAACTCTAGGTTTCCATATTTACTAAGTCTTTAAGTGTTATTTAATACTCAAAACTTTTCCGTAATTTTGCAAAGACTCAATAATATTTGTACATTTTTATCATCTTTATCATATCCTTAAACTGTTTAATCACATTTTTTTTCATCCGCGTTCAATGTCTCTCGAAAAAGTCAATGACCTCTCAGTTATGCTTTTGATTTTGTTGCTGTGCACTGCGGCCAAGATTTGACTTACTAACCCAGTAAAATATAAATAAAATATATATCATCTGTGTATACAGTTCTCGTCTATGGCAACAATACTGCAAATGACATGTGAAGCCGCGCCGTGGTAGTGCCACAACGAACCAAAAAAAAAAACATAGTAGTTTCATGCTTTTAACTGTCAAAATGCTGTCAAAAAGGAGAATTGCAAGTGTGATCTGGTGATGACGACTATGACCTCTAAAACTAAACACAGCAGCAACACACCCGTAATAGCAGCAGCATTGTCATCATCAACAACATATCATCATCATCATCGTGCAAATCAGGCTTAAATTTCCAGAGGAAAAAAAACATATAGACATACCCACAGCAATTTGTCTGTGTTTTAAATGCCGTGTAAAGAAAAGAGTACACACTCTACGACTACAGCAACTCACTCTGCTTGTCAGCCAGTGTATCACAGGCCACAGCGTATGTACGTACGTACTCTTCGGTCTACAATGTGTCTAAACACTGAGTAGTGTATTTGACATAATATGTCACTTTCCATTTTGATTAAAATAAATTGAAAGTTGAACTGAGCAAAAAAAAGGCTTTTTCGAAAAAAAAATCAACGACAGCAATGAAACATTCTACCATAGTACGGTAGTAGTAGTAGTAGTAGTACATAGTTAACGAGACATATCAGCAGACTGACGCCTAAATGACGACGTCGACGATGGCGCTGTTGTGTGCGGACAATGATGATGTTGCTGATGGTGCTGGTGACGATGACAATGATTATTTGATTGTACGGTTGAAAACAAAATAAGTCTACACTCAACTTAGTTTATTAAGTGTCATTATTGACACATAGTGACAATTAGAATGACAGCTAAAAGTCTACCAAACATATTGGAAGACAAACTGCATGTATACTCGTATAATTTATTAATAACTCACTGTTAAATAACAATAACAACCGCAACAACAACAGGAAAAATATATATATATATAAATATAAACAAGCAATGAAAACGCACAATTTGAAAGATTTAGGAAGAGACGTTAGTAAAAGGCGCAAGAAAGTCGGTTTGATTCAGTTCAGTGACCCCTAAGATTAGTCACACATACAAAATGCAACACTGGCAATAAGATTGGCAACTTTAAGCGAAGGCACATACAAAATGATGAATCATTTGCTGGAGATTGTTTTGGTTCTAACAAGATGTCGCAAATTGGAGCTGTCAAAGCATTATATTAAAGGCTACAAGGAGAGGAATGCTTCACAACACAGGAAAATATTTGCTGATGGGAGAACTTACAGGCTACTTGGAATATATTATATAGAGTTCAATTGCACGATTTTATAAATGAATAATCTTTATTAAATTTACACCTCGAGTTTGATTTTTAAAATTAAAAATTAAATTAAAACAGCTTTATAAAGAAATTTTCGCCAAAAGCTTTCATAAACTTCAATAACCATATTTGAAAATTCTAGAGAGGTATTCACTTATATGTGCACAGAGGTTTTAACAAAAAAGTTCTTAAAATATTTACTTTTCCTAAATTGTTAGCATCTAATCTACCTCAGCTAATGTCCTTATATAAAATAAGGTAGATCTAAAATTCGCACTAAAATAATTCATTTTATAATATTTGTCATAAGCTTAAATAGTTACATTTATGGTAATAAGAATTGAAGAAGCTTTAAACTAGACAATAGAGGGATAATTTATTTGTTTCTCTCATTTAATTTGAAGAGAACAACTTAATAATGTGTTTATAGGCGTAAACTACTTTTATGAAAAGGTGATGAAATGGTTCAGATTTTATTAATGTTGTGATGATCCGAGCGTCTGTACAAGTAATGCGTGATAGGTGGCGCGCAAATCATTGATATGAGTTATAAACAACCCTCGGACATTACGTGTATATTGCCAATCCATATTCTGAATGGTAATTGATATTATTACGTAATTTATTCCATAATAAAATTTAAACAAAGTGCGACTTTGAAAGTGAGAATTTTAACGTTTTGAATTAATTTTTTTATGTATTGATGTCAGTTCAATCTAGCAGTTTTATGATTTTCGAAAACTGAACAATCGGAAAATAACTTGCGTACTTCAAGAGAAAACACCTGTAATCTGTTCATAAGCATATCTTATTCCATAAGCTGGTCAAACCATTCATATTTTATTAATGTTAATGTTGGCTACTGCAATAGTGCAATACGACATGTGACGTGCAAATGATTTATACGAATGTTATTCACGTATGAGTTATAAGAAGCCCAAAACACATCCTATACGTCCCGAAACAGTTTTCAGATTTGCATTATTAGAGTATTGGGGTTTGATTAAATGCAAACAATAAATTGATGTCCGAAAAGTGAGTAAAGTAGAGATTTAGGAAAGAAAAACAATCATCTTTGTACATAAATGAACCTGATTCATAAATGAAGGTGGAAGGATACACAATTCATTGCAGTATTGTGTTGTATACCGATAGGCATTTCCTTGTTAACTTTCGAGTATTATATTTAATAGAAGTTTAAAATATAATTTCAATTTTAATCCAGCGAAATTGATATAAACAAAAAATATACAAAAATTAAATGCTACAGATCAAGCTTGATTTATTTTTTCCCTTCCACTCTCAGAAATAGCCAAGACTTTACATTTAATTATAAACATAATTCTTAACAGATATTATAGCGTTTTGTTACATTGTTCGTTTGTCAGGAAAATGCCTATTGGAAACTCAATGGATTATACAGCATATCAGCACTTTTGGGACAAAGAAAAATTTCATAGCTGTGACTACACGACATGGTTGAACGTAAACAAAAAGTATTTGAAATAATTTCTGTTACAACAAAATTTATGGAAACAAATATGATTCGAAATGTTTTTCGAATGTTTTCCACACAGCAAGAGTGACAATATAAACAACAAGACAAAAGCGATATATTTTTACACAAATTACAAGTTATGAGAAGTAGATCCGTTTACTTATTTCCAACACTTCCCCTCAAACAGCAACTTGATCATACCAAGTTTTAAGCTAAGTTTTATTGTACATTTATAGTGGTGAAGGACAGACAATCCTCTAGTCAGCAAATTAGCATTGTTCAGAATATACTCTATGTTTATATCCACCCTTCCAACAGATTCATGTACAAGTGGATATCTATAAGTGTTGTCCGATTAGGAACACCAGAATTTTTGCATCCGGCACATTAGTTGTCATTAAAAGTTGTAATAGCTTGTTGTTCAGCGAATGTTTCGGATAGAAAACGAGTTAAATAAGTAGCATCGCGTTCAGGGCCACATTCTTTGCTTCGGTGCTTGACAAAAGAAGTATAAAAGCGTAACTAGCATATGATATTTTGTCATCGGCATTCGCGCCACAGGCAGCGGTCCAGTCTAAATGGTCTAAATCGTCAGTGCTACTGGCACAATATTATTTTCCGTTTTTTGAATATGTAGGCAAGGACCGTTGCCTACGTTTTGATGCTTTACTTTTTCGTCAAGTTTTCTATGTCATTGTCGACCGGATTGCTTTAATCCATAAAGATCCCTAATGATTATCAATACTTTTTTTGCAAGAAAAAGTCCATATTTCCCCTTCGTTTAGGATTTTATCAAGTTCATTACGACTTCCACGATTCCACCTTCTTCATTGTCCCCATGTAAGTATGCGCTTACAAAACCCAGCCGGTGAACTTTTAACCTGAATTGAACCGTAAGAGCCATCAACAATCGAATCGTGTTAATTCTAGCTACTGGTTGTGAAAGTTTCTGAAAAATAAATGGGATTTTGCCATCAAGACCTCATGATGGGCGTCTGTGGCGGCTATAATTGATGATAGAAATAGCTTCCGCCCAAAAGCCGGGAGAAAATTCGGAATACTCCATCATGCGTCGAACCAATTCAACCAGAGTTCTGTTTTTCTTTCCGCCAGTGCGTTTTATTGTGGCGTATAAGCGATGGAGATTTCGTGTTTGATTCCTTCTGATTTCAAGAAATCTTGAAAATACCAGCAATTATACTCGGTGTTATTCTCATATCGAACCGTCTTAATTTACGCGGTGTTTGCCTCCACACCGCGTTTTTATATTTTTTGAACTTTAGAGCGACATCGTTTTTCTTTTAAATAAAATAGTTTTCGCACCAGTTGCTCTGTCGTCGATAAGTCATGAGATATCTTGACTCTTCAATCGAATTCACACCCATAGGTCCACGAACGTCAGCATATGTACATGAGTTCTAACAGGTGGTTAGATTTTGGCTCTTAATTTGAGATTGGGCTCTGAGTTTGTTTCCCCTTAAACATTTTTCGCAAATTGATCAATTGTCATTTGGATTTGCCTTGACGTCTTTTAAGCCCTTTTCGTTCAAGTATCCAAAGCGTTCATGGCATTCCTTCAATGATGCCCATGTCGCTCTGCCTTCTTTGTTATAGTATTCGTCAATGTAATACAGATCTCTGTATTGGTAGCCGTCATTTTTTTACTCGTGACTGAACGTCTGACAATGACTTCATGTGTATTGAAAGTTACTTCTAAGCCATGATTAGTTATTTTTGTAACTGAGATGAAATTTTATCGCAGGCCTGGAACGCACCATATCTCTTTGAGATTTGCAGTAACTTCCTCCGTAGCTAATTTCACTTTTCCACCGCTTCTCCGTTGAATTGGTGTTCGCCTGGTTCCGTTCATTTCCCACTCGGAGATAGCTTCAACTAGTTCAGGTGGTTCTTTGCATGATCCATTGACATATTTTTACAAATTTTTCTTGGTAAATAATGACTCAATTTAGATTTTCCAAGTGTCAAAGTTTTCCTTATTTAAAGCTACAATTTGTACTACTTTTGTGTCTCAAAATATTTTTAATATTCTAAAATATGTTTCCATACTTTCCTTTATCACAATCGTTCTTCGATTTTGATGCATCTTGCGTGCGGAATTTTTGTTTGCATTATTCCTGCAAATTTTGATTTCGAACTTCAATTTCTGCTCAGTGGAAGCTTGTGGGTTTTAAATGGTGAATACAGTAAAGGCGCGCTTTGAAAATTTGGAACAATATGAACTAGTATATTTCAGATTGTTCTACACAGAGAATAAAAAGAACAAAAGCGACATATTTTTACACAAATTAGAATAAGTTATAACAAGTAACGTAGAAAAAAAAACCTTAGAAAAAAATGTAGAAAAAGAATACACATTTTTTATTTAGGAACATTTTATAAAGCAGTTTCGTGATAATAATCAATTTATTTCTTTCGTCAATAACTCAATATATAAAAATATATTAAAAATTGTAAGAAAGGAAGATTATACAGGAAATAATACTAATATATTTTTAAATCCCTGTTCTCTATTCTTCCAAGTTCAGAATTTCTCCTAGAATGAAATATTTCATCACGAATTTCCATATTAATTAAGAGAACTACATTAAGGCCTCCATAAAATGGAACAAATTCATTAATACTGTGGAACTAGCCTATTAATTATTCATAAATCCAAATTAAAGAAAAGTTATAATTTTGTAGTTCAAAAATAAATTCTTCACTTTTTGTTAATTATATTTAGAACCATCCAAGAGAAAACTGAATTATAACTCTATAGAATATAAAATTCATGTTACTGCTTATGAAATATTCAAATTTACTTTTGTCGCATTCGCCATAAACATTGAGGACAAATTTAAGCCCATAAATCTTGGGCTGTTCAAGAAAAGTTCAATGACTGTATTACCACGAACAACACCAACAACAAATGCAACTCTGCTGAAATTGAAACGTTTACGAAACGACAAAGCCACCAGCAACATGTGTTAAATTGAAAATTTTCATAAAATTTATCACTTTATTCTGTGTTTTTACTAACAATTTATTGTTTTTTCTTGCGCTCTCAATTTGTTTTTTTTTTTTTTTGTATTATTTTGGGGTTTGTGGGAGACGACGACGGCGGCGACCTTGAAAATCTGTGTTGGTGAAATTTATAACAAATTAAAAACCATAATTTTTCATCTTGACTTAAAGCAGCCAAACGCACACACATATACAGCTAGCTCTACACGCTTGCCGCATAACGCCGTATCGTGGTGTCCCACTCTGTCTCTGTCCCTGATGCTCTCTCTCGCTCCTTCTTTCTCACTTGGTCTATATCTGTATTTCGATTGCGACTTTATGTGTGTTGATATCTATGGCGAGAAGAGTTCAAAGCTCCCTCACATTAATATATCACTTTTATTTGCGATGTTGCTGTTGCTGCTGTTGCCGCTGTTGCCGTTGCCATTGCTGCTAGTTGTTATTGTTTTCCTTCTGTTGCAACAAATAAAAGGGAAATCCCCGTAAATTGTTGTACACAACTACTACTGCTACAACTGATTGTTAAACAAGACATCATGGTGGTTTTTGGTCGATGGCTTTGACTATCTCCGTGTGTGTGCGCGTGTGTATGTGTGTGAGGCCTTGTGTATGTGTGCAACAAAGTATGCTATTGTATAGGCCATCTCTTTCTCTTGTAGGATTTTGGTGTCTGTGTGTTGGTCTTTGGCCAAGAAAATGAATGAATGAATGAATAATTTCGCTATGTCTGCACCAGTTTTACTACACTACTATTTGCTCCACCAAACACACAAAAATAAAGTGAAGTAAGTACAAAAGGCTCACGAAAAAATAATAAATTTTACCCGAAAAACAATAATTCAAGTTGGCGGTCGCACACTGGCCCTGATGTTGGTAGGTAGCGTAGTTGGTGGTGACGACATGAGTAAAGGCCAAAAAACTCTTGTAAGTTTTGGGGAATATTCAATGGCATGTGAAGAAAATCAATATTTTCCATAGAAGAAATTATGAAATATGGTTGGGCAGAAAGGTAAACAATTGTGTTTTAACAATTTTCTAACTTATTTGGTTAACATTTAAATTACATTGGATTTAAGAGAACATCGTCTTCTGAAAGGTGTAAAATTTCTTATAGTTATAGTGAAATAGCTCTAGTTTTAATAAACGGATGTGTGAAGCAAAAATCTTCGAAGCATATAAAGAGCAATGCATGTATTTGTTAGCTCTGATTTTATTCTGATACCATTTATTGGATTGCAAACCGGGTCAAGTTTTTGCATACGCATCTATGACAGCTTTATAAATAGTACATTTAATATGAAATAGGTGGCGCTATATTTGCCGAAGTATACCTATACATATATGTTATTTACGCTTGAATTATGCACTCTGCAGAAATACACAAACGCTTCAAAGAGTTCGGTGGCCACTTACGATGAGCTACATTTTTGTAATAGTGATTATCAATAGCCGAATAATTGTAGAGCATTTTTGAGTCGAACACTATTTCAAGTTCCGCGAATTTGACATAACAAATTGATTTTTGAGAAATATCCTGTATACTAGTTGAGTCCATTTGAATAATTGCTAGTCATTGAATTCTGTGAATTTTGTGGAAAACAAGAACAATTGAAACTCAGTAGCTTACAAAACCTTATTTTTGGCTTAAAAGTCCAACATACACAGCTTTATAAAGCTTTATAAATATTTATTAAAAACAACAAACTCGCTTGCATCTCGTGAATAAGACATGGGACAACTTCCCACATCCAGTGAGCTTACGCGCATTCCATTTTTAAGCTGACCTGACCTATGGTTAAACGACGATTCCGAATGTCACAGTTTGAGAATCATTTATTTATTAATTTATTTAACTTATTATTTTCATTTTAATAACATAATTGTGTTTTACCGAATTTGGCTGTGGACACACAAGTACAAGTAGTTTAGCAAATGAGAGTCACTACGCTCAGTAGAGGTTAGAAATTTTTTAGTAATCGTTTACTGAGTTTGATTGTGGTAGCGCAAGTGGCTCGCCAAATATTTTCATTAAGTGAAAAATTCACCGTGGTGTGTCAACCGGCTGCAAATACTGTCGTTGCTTAGAGGCAAATATTTTGGAAAATACCCAAGGACTCCAAGGCTATTAAATAAGAAGATTTTTCGAAAGATTTTATGATAACGGCTACAGTTCTTTGCAATGCATATGGTATGATTCAGATCAATTGTTATTCCACACATTGATACTGCATCGGAGCAATACACTGGTGCTGATATGCGTAGGTTGCCAATACGAAAGTTCGAGAAACGAGTTGTTACAAGTTTTTATTCGGAGAACCTGAATCTGAGGAAATGGTTCTGTGGGAAGAGATTTGGATCATTTTTTCATGTACTTATATACAATTTATACTTTTTTTGAATGGATGAAACTTAGAGTTGCATTGGATGTTGGATTACTTGGGAGTTCAAGGGCGGATCGATTTGCCTTTAACCATTTTTTCTACCCCGGTTTTCAAAAAGCGGCCCGATTACTTTACATTATGATGATGATTTTAAAAATCTATGTCGTTATAGGATCGCCATCAAATTTTTGGTTATTTCGAAAAATTTCTGAACAATGTTTACCCAGGTTGGGAATTGAACCTGCATCGCCACTGGGCTTTTACATTAATTGGTTGAATTATTTCAGTATAAAATACACGCAAATGTTCAACTCTTTCGCGAATACGAAACAGAACTGACTACAGATTATCTTATTGAAGATTGCGCCTTATTTATTTCACGTTTCACAATAAGAAAGCTTTACCTTAATTCGCGCTGCAAAATGATTAGATTTTATATATCTCTACCAAGAGCAAAACTTTTATTGAAAAGATTTAACAAATTTTGTAATTTCTTACATAGTCGAATTTCCTCCCATACAGCCAATTTGCGAAGTTTGTGAACTTCTGAAATCTACCATCAAAACTGTGACGCTATCAGCAAAGTGTATGTTGACCAGAGAGTAGATACAATAGATTTATAACTCATAATTTCACTGGGTTTTCAGTCACTAAACTAAAAATTATTACGGCCTGCATTTTTTTTCGCTTTCTTGTTGTCAAATAATTTGAACTTCATGTTGCTGACCGTTGTTGTTGGTGAGTTTGAATGTTGCTGTTTGAATCTGGCGGTTGTTGTTGCAGCTGTTGTTGTCGTGGTTTTTGCTGCTGCCTTAGCCTTTCGCTCGCCATTAATTTTATTATTTGCCGACTTGTTTGACAGTTCTGACAGACAATTATTTAAAACTCGGTGTGTTTGTATTGTTGTTGGTTTGCAACCGTCTCGTTCATCGATATACTTCTCTATAAGGTTAGTCAGTGTGCGAATTCTAAGTTAAGCTGCGTCATTGTTTCGATTTGCTGGGGTGCTGCTGTGGCGGCTGCTGCTCTAGAACAAATTCGTTTCATGTTTTTAATGTTGAAGTTATTAGTTAAACTCGCGCACAATCAGTAGTATGTTTGTTGGAGTTTTGTGTCAGAAACTTAGCTTTTTATTTAGAGGTCATCAGGTGTTGAGAGTGTGTGTGTGTGCCTGTGTACGTGTATTTGTATTGTGTGCAACTTGACTGCTGCTACACTAAAAAACAACGCTGTCATCATCGTCACTGTCATCAAACGTTATTGTTATTGTTGTTGTTGTTTTGCAGCCCCGGCAGAAAAATGTCAAAAACTAATAAATGTTAACACCATTTATTACTTGAGCTGCTGTTTTCGTTCATGGGGTCTTTGTGTTTTCAGCGTCCCAGAATCACTTGCACTTTTTCGCCACCATTGACTTTTGGCTAATGGTTGAGGTGACGCAGGAACTCAAATTAAGGTATTTTTGCAATTGTAGGTTAGTGTACGATGTCTAGTGTATGGGATAAAGATTGTGTACAAAATAACTAAATTGATGCCACACAATATGGGGGGTTTAAGGAATTTTTGTAATTTTAGAGCAAACATTGTTAATACTAAACATTTTGGAAATGAATGATCAGAGTGAATCCAATTATATACCAAATTGTTAGCAGTTTTAGATATTACGAATTATTCATAAGACAATTCTAGTAGAATCTCGTTTGATATTTTACTTAATATCGATTTTCGTCTCTACCATGGTCTCGCTAACTTTCAAGAATTAATTGCAATTTCGATTTTGTCTGAGTTTCCACTTTTCTCCCCCTTCTTCATATTTTATGCTTAGTTTATGAACAATGAAGTGTAGAATTGTTAGTGTCAATAATAAAAATTTCATTTTTATAGCTTTCGCAAAAGACCATTATGTTAAAATAACACTTCTTTTTCCCTACATACATTTTTTTTTTTGCATATAACAAAAATTTCAACATACCATAAAGAAGAGGTAACAAAACTTTAAGAACGAGGATGAGACTACACCATAAAAAAAACTATTTATGAGTTATAGTAATAAAAACGAAACAAAAACTTCATTTGCATCATTAGAGAGGGTATGAGCCATTTTAGTTTTTATAGCCAGAACTAATTTTTGGAGCAATGATTTTATACCAAGATAGTTGTGTACGGTTTTGCTCGTTAAATTGGGAAAATGTGTAATGGAGTCGGTAGCGGCATAACAAATGCGAGATTTGTAATAAAATCAATTCAATTGGTTCAGACATGACATTAACTTCTCTGGGATGTAGTTTCGGATATATTTAACTGTAGTTAACTGTATAATGACTGAATGACTGCCAAAAAATGCTTATATTTTGGAAGCCTTTACCATCCAATAACAACTTACCACTCAGTCTATTAACCAACTTCTATCTTTCATATAAAACAGAACTCTTCCAAAATGTTATAATTTAGAGGGAATTTGCAGTATTTCGATTCCCCTAAAAATAGGTAATACTTTCACCACATTGTGTCCTTTGCTTATATCATGATCTTTTTTTTTTTTTGAATAAGCCATGATAAGCCGTCACGATATTTTTGTTCAGTACTTTTTGACATTTCAGCATGGGAAGACTTAATCCGACTTATGTCCGTTATCTTGTCGAGATTTGATCTCGACCAGATGGCAGAACCATTCCCTACGTAGTTCTTGAAATTGCAGCCTTACTGCAAAGACCGGTGAATTTCAGGCTTAGGATCTGTGAATTCTTCTCTTAGATTATGTGATATCACACCTTCAGCCTTTTCCTTTTGGGCTGCGCAAAGTTCAAGGCCCACATGGATAAGTTGGCTGAAACTGGAAGCCAATATTTTTATTTTTGAAATAATTACACAAAGCTGACATCGCCATAGCTTAGACAAAAACTCGTTACAACATCCTGAACAAAAGCCTAGTTACCAACAGAAATAGACAATATAATTAGTTGACAAAATTTTCGAGATAATCGAATTTTACGTCAGGGAGAAGTCTAAAAATATATGCCTTTGGGACACAAACCCCAATACTTGTAAGTGTACAACATAGAGGAGCCAAACTCAGAATGCACAGGATAAAGAGACTGTCCGAAGTCCAAAAATATTTTAGTCTTGAACCAAGCTAACATATCACCAACTAGAATATTTTAATAGGAAAGGCTTAAAATGTTTAAAGTTAAATGGTTAACAAATATCTTAGAAAATTTCAAGATTATCACCTCGGTAACGCCATATCCTTAACAAGAGAAAACGTATTAGAAATGTGATCAATACTGATCAATGTATCGAATATGTGAAAGTATATTCACAGAAGAGAAGAAAATGCAACATCCAACTAGTAATATAAAATGAGAGATAGTCTAGTAGCTAATGGAGAATCAGAATATCAGTTTGGAATCAGATGACACAACTGCAAAGAGTTGTGCGGAGGTCTATAACAACGAATTCTTATGCAGCAGTTTCAAATAGTAATCATCATGACACAGGCGGCCTCATTTACAAAAAGTCCTGCCACCAATTAACGACGTTACTGGTGCTAATTTTTTTAATTTCTTACAGTCTGTCTTATTCACAAATCCTTATTATCGAGTCAAATAACGCATTATAATTGGAGGAAAGATGATGGAAATGTTGCATATTTTCAGGTGAATCGTAAAATTAAAAATTATGTAATAACTTGGAGATCACGCATAATATAAAAATATAGTACGTCTCATGGTAATTATTAAGTAACGTAATTATATGGAACAGTCGCTGTTATTCAGCCTGTCAACATTCGTAATCGCAGAATGCTATAATAATTTATTATTATTATTTTTCAATCGTTTTACTAACTCTAAATGCCGCTTTAGTATATATTGTTAACAACTTTTTGAGAGTTCCTTATTCTACACAAATTGTCTCTTTTTTTACACAACTAAAGGAAAACCACTGTTTTTTACTACAACTGCATAAAAATTACTCTCTGAAATGTAAATCTTTCATGTCATTGCAAGTGAAAATTCCAAAAGTATAATAAATTTTTATCTCTATTCACTGCATCTACAGAAGATCTCCTTTGATTACTTTGTTATCGATTCTACATGCTTGAACTTGATGGACTTTTTCATCATGTGCTGACAACAGCACACATTATTAATGCTTCAAAAGCTAACTTCCTCTATCAATAAATTCCTCTATCAATAAATTCATTAAAAATTGATTCATTTTGGCTTCTTTTGGCGGGAGGAGTAAACCCGTCACGTTTTACTTTTGCTTTCCTTGGGGCCGAAACACAAAACGGTAGCCGACGTAAGAGGATCGATCTCTTGGTTGCGATTTTGTAGACATGAATGAAATTCTTCTATCAAAACGGCGGCAAATTCATCATCATCATCGATATTTTTTGTAGGTAGCCTCTTGACATGAAAAGTGCGTTCCCTGTCGTCCGTCATTGCATGTCCCAAATGAAAGAAAAAACTGATTATAGGTGATCTTTTAATATTTTTATAATAAGTTCTCTCTCGTTTTAGGACTTTGTGTGCACAAAGGTCTGTGCCAGTTTAAGGCCTAAAATAGGGCGTCGTTTTATTACAACCCCCTTAAACGTGATCGATCAATGGACGTGCGGGAGCTGTCCATCAGTCTGCACTTGAGTTGTGCTGAGGTCTCACAAACTTAATGTCCCATTAAAGAACAAAACCTTAAAAGGTGTAGACAAGTGTATCGAGGTACTCGTGTGAGTGTTTGGGGCTCCAAGACGATCGCAATTTTTAATTAAAATTTAAAACTTTATAATGAATTTTTATCAGCTGGTTTCTGTCTTCTCTTTGCAGAACATCCTGTTTTCGGTTGCAATTTCCTTTTTATGTTCTTGTCTGTCCTTGTGATTTGCCGACAATAAAGTACCATCTCGAAAGATCATCATTTTATGTCATATTTCTAAACTCCCGCCAACCAATATCGCCATCAGTGTAGTTTGTTGGTTTTTTAATATTGATTAATGTTTTTTGTCTTTAAATGCTTTTAATTAATTTATGTGTTGCCACAAAACGCTACTGTTTTCCTTTTTGAAGCAAGCGTCTTGTGCGTTTTTACTGGGATTGATGAAGATTTCTTTTCAATATGATTTATAGATTTTGTTTGGTTTGGTTTGATCTCGGTTTTTTTTGCTTTTTGTTTCAAAAACGTAACTTTGCTTCACATGCAAGAGATTAAGAGTAGAGTAGAAAATTAACCAAAAAAACTACAAACAATCTAAGAAACTTAGCAGAAATTCTAAAAACATAAAATGTTAATAATGAGGCGATGAAATGTGACTTACCATCATATGTTAGTTCTGTAGGATTTAGTGATGATAAGAACTTACCATCTGAAATGATAGAAGAAAAATACAAATTGTTTATTATTGTAAACAAATAATGTGTGATATTATAATTTGATTAGGTATTATTAGTTTTCGACAGGAGAATTGGGGAAGATAATTATGTATGAAAAATAAAATTTTATACATCATGATTTGCATTTCCACAGAATTTGCAGATCTTTGGCTGAAGTCAACCGAAAATATGCAATTTGTTAATTATAAATGGCTTTACAAAGTATTTCCGATTTGAACTGTAATGTGTCTTCATTTTTCTACCATTTCTTAAGAAAGTAGACTTTTAAAAAATTATGAAGCATTGGTAATGTCTTAATATATGGGGAAATGGCCAATAAGGAATACTGAAAGCTTTTCCTAATTGGTGTTAACAACTTCAAAGAAGAAATAAGAATTCTACGAGAATTTTGACGGCTCTGTCGCTTCTACGTAAAAGTATATAAGGCTGTGTAAAAAGATATTTAATGAAGGATGTATTCATAAATATTTTCTTTAGCATTTTCGCAGTTGGGAAGTTCTTCAAGCCTGCAATAGATTGTTATGACTGTAAACTAAAAGCTACAGTTTTATAAAGAGATTATTAAACTTGAAGCTTTCATATATGGCAGTATATTTTATTAGTTATTATAGTTGTGAAACATTCATAAGAAGTGTCTGAAGTTTTCGTAAAGATATGCTTAAAGCTCAATAAATAAAATCTTGAAAAGAGACTTTTAGATATTTCATAAAGATTGCAATTACGCCAATTACATTAAAACGCATAAACTAAGAATATTGAAATTGTCGGAAATATCAAACATTGTCACAACTCTCAGATTTAAATTCATTTACGGATAAATAATCACGTTTCATATTATACAACATGTTTCTCCTGTCTTATGCAATATTGTTGCCAGTTAAATGCCTACTGACAATGACCAATAGTATTTGCTAGTTTTTCTTCCTTAAAGCTTAAAAAATGTTGTATTTTAAATTTTCAAAATTGTATTTATCTATAAATCGAATTTAGGTTACTTTCGTTGACTAAAAGCATTTTACTTAAGGAACAACACGGAAACAAGGAATTTAACAAAGCTATTTCTGCTTAGAATTTAGAGATGTTTCTAGATCTATTGTTTGCTAAGTTAAACCGCATTTTTTAAATAAAGGCTTTGTACTTCTGAAAACAGCACAACAATAAAAAAAGATTATAAAACTGTTACTAACTGGGATTTAATTACAAGTCTCCCATAGAAATTTACAGAATTTTTACAAAGAAATTTTAGGTTAATAGAACAAATTTATACAAGGCCTATATTTTGTTACTCATTTTGAGTGATGAAAATTATTTGGCGTAGGTTTGCCTATATAAAACCAAGTGGATAGGGATCCTATTTATAGATATTTTACAAATATTTCCCAAGAACGAGGCTGGTCTCTGCAACCGATCGCTTTTCATTGAAAAGAGTATTTTGAAAGCCTCTAGACCCAATGCTTTTTTTGAACCCTAACATTTCTTCAATTCAAAAAATTCTAAAGTTGTTTGTTTTCTTTTTTTCAGTTTCTATAACAAAGCATTTATAAAAAAAATCAAAATCAACGATTAGTAAAAAAAAAGTTGTAGGCTTTTTTTGAATTCTTTATTAAATAATCTTGATCATGTAAAAAATTAATACCAAATTTTAATAATTTACAGAGACGTTGTAGCTGTAAAAATAATACAATATAAATTAGGAATCTTTATCTCTTTGGTAATTTTTTCCAAAAATAATTTAAAAAAAAACATGGAAAAAATGTCAAAACTCTATAGGCATTTTTAACAACCTGCTTTGTAATCCATAACATAAATTATACCAAAGGAAAAATACATTTTGATTTCCATTCTCAAAGAAGCTTTTCTAATTTGTAGGTACAAACTTTCGCTCATCGCTTAAATATTATAGCTAAAATTACAGAAAGATCCCATATTTTTCTCATACCTCTCCATCGTCTACCATTTTGAGCATTCAATAATCGTTTAAAGCTTTTCTTCATCATACCTTTACTAATTTTCAATTAATTTTTTTTTTCGGTAGGGGAATCGAAACCTCATCTTCGTTTTGTGCCTCATTCACATAAAAGTAATTATGCCAAAAATTGTGGCACCTAAGGCTATCAAAGTTAAGCTACGAACGCGTACCAAAGTGTACAATATCGGTGAGGGGGGAAAACCCCCCAAAGGCAATATTTTGGTTAATTGCTTGAGCAGACAATGACAATGTCTTTGCCCACACTACCACCACAAGCACCACCACCGCCATGTGAGATCTTATAATGGCCAAAGACTGGCTGGCTCGCTCGCTCGCTGGCTGACTGACTGAGTGACTGGGTCTTTTTACGAAGCAGGGAGTTGCTGGAGTTTTTATGGCCGCCGCTGCTGCTCCACAGCTTAGCTGTGTACTTGAGTTTATAACAGAAAATTTGCAATTTTGGACGACAGGTGATAAATAAATCGAAATGAACCTTATATGGGCGTTTTGAGGCAACAACAACAACTACAACAATAGCAGCACTAACTACGTAACAGCAACATCAGCAGCTACAACAACAGCAAATGCTTACTAACTTAAGATCGAGTATGCTCACGAATGTTCACATTTAGAGCTTTGTGTGTGATGATGATGCACATTCAGACCTTTACAATGTTCACATAACTCGGTCTGCCATTGCAGCTTCCGTTGTTAACTCATTTTTTGAATTTAATTGTGTGCCACATTATTTCTGTTGCACGTTTGAATGTAAAATTGTTGTTGCAGTTGGGGTCGGTTGCTGTAAGTACGTACATAGGTATCCTTCAATTTTACTTCATGGTGGTTGGCGTTGATGAGTTTTATAGTCTGTTTTTTTCGCACTGTGTGCCAAACCAATATTGCCATTGTATTTTATTAAAATGGTATAATTTTTATTTTAACTGTTTCTGTTTTGCCCAGTACTCGCACAACAAAACGTTGAGTAGCATTGCCAGTCGATATGGAATCATTATCATCGTCGTCATTGCCAGTACTCAGCGTCGCAAGAGATACGCGATTATTGTATTGAAGGTGTTGTCGGGCTATCAATTTTCATTGCAAGTGCGAATTGGTATTTTTATTTATATGAAGACAGGCTTCTTCTTTGGCTTTTACTCCAGCACAACTGAAAATTATCTTTACAATGTTTTATTGTATGTATGGAAACAAGTGCTTGGAGGAGCGGAGTCTGAGCGAATCAGAAAAAAAGAAGTAAAAAAACGCCACAGAAGCCAAAGTGATTTGTGCTTATTTGACAAGTTGTCTTTAAAAGAGTTGACATTTATTGTAGGGATTTAAGCGCATATTTAGGTGGAGTTTAACCATCATTTTCTTTGTGTTTTGTTTTTTTTTATTTTATTTTCTTGTGTGTTTGTTCTTTGTTTATTTGTCATACAGCATTTCCTGGCGTCGCCGGTTGATGCCAAAGCTGATGCTGATGGTGATGATGAAATACTGCAGATCATGATGGCTGTTGATATAATATTTACTAGTCTCATAATGGAGTTGCAATGCTTTGTTGCAATAGTGCGTAGTATGAAAAGCGCATGATGCATGCGTTTTTTTTATTTTTGGGGTTTGCTGTTGGTGTTGAGTTTGATGCTTTTGTGGCTTTTAATGCTGTTGACAAAAAAATTATGTTTGTGCAGGGACTTGTCTTTAAATTGTTTAATTATCATGATTTATTAAGAAGTCATGTGGAAACAGGAGTTGCATGTCTACATCAATGGTGTTGATGTTTATGTTAAGAATGTGCAAAAACTAAATAAATAAATAAATAAACGGCTTCAGAGTAATTGCGTCGGCTTATGCAAATGTGGGAATGTTTTGGTTGAAATAAGGTATATGTTTACAACAAATTAATGCTATATAGGTGGTATAATATTAGCAGGTCAGGGAAAGTTATATGATTGCTTTTATACAAAAGCTTTCGAAAAAAAAATAAGTGAATACAGATCGCTGCATTGGATCTGATTATGGTGCAGTCTAACGGATGCATTGGAAGTTAGTGTAAATTATGAAACAGAAATTTGTTCTAAATTATTATATTGAAGGGAATTATTGTAATTTCGTGCGTGAGAAAAAATGTTGAAATGTCATCGAATTTTCTTTTTTCAATTATTTTTCCAAATATTCTTCATGAAGATGGGCAAACATTTGTGTGCTTTTGAGTCAATACTCGGTGGCTGATTTTCCTTTCTTCTGGCATAGTAACAGTGATTTGGCCGTTTTAAGATGTTTTAATGACAATGTGGCAATAAATTTAATATTTCCTTCGAAAACTGCTACAAATCGCTTCGAAATACTTAATGGAAGATTCACTTTTGTTAGAATTAACTTTTGTTCAATACTAAGCTCATAGTCCTATATTCCACTGTCCAATATATGTCTTTTGAAATCTGAATTTTGTCCGCAGACTTTGTGCAAAATTAAATGTAATGTAAGTGGAACAATTGCCTGAGTACGCCTCTATTTCACGATATGCTGCATGATGATCTTCCAATATCAGTACCCGCACAACATGGGCATTGGTAAAAATGAATATGGAAATTTATTTTCTTATGGGTCTGCCTCTTGTACGCAACAGCCTCTAATGTCACGCTGCCCCACCCGTATATACAAAAATCTAGCTTCACATCAGTGTTTCCCATAACTGGTGCAACATGTGCCCCAAATTCCATCTACTAGTACTTATTTTTTATCATCTACTTAGAGACTTCCGTTCATCTATTTCTGAAATGGGAAAAATTTTATTTAAACGGTTTCTGCCATATTTACGCATTTTATTCAATTTGGTGGTTTAATTTTGTTCTTTTTTTCTGTCTTGTTATATGTTTTTGATATTAGGTTTTTTTTTATATTAGTGATTATTATTGTTCCATTGTCATATTGATAATTTTTAAAATTGTAATTAAGATTTCTAACAATTTACTCCTAAAATGGAATGCGACAAAATAAGGAAACGCGCTCATCAATTGATTCGCTTTCTTAAAAGTTAATACTATATCTTTAAGGTGACACTTTTAAAGCGGTTGAATTGTCGTAAAAGCGTATATTTTCGTACCCAGTGTGTAGTGTGGTCAAAATCGTTTTTTATTCATTACTAAGTTAGTTTTTAACAATTCAGCATCCTATGCGTGCGAGCAACAAGCAACTTTATAATGTCAATGTTTGAGCTCTATACTTTATCTGTATACTCGTATATAGAGTTGTTGCGTCACTCACTGAATGACTGACTGGCTATCCAATCGACTAAGGCTAGGATCAGGAAAATTGAGACATACATGTCCCGTATAGAGTAGATGCGCTATAAGATGAAATTGTTCAAAGTTCGTACTCTTAGCGCTAAAAACAAGGTAAAATACGGCAAATATTGTACCATCGCCGGGTTCAAACTGCTAGAACTAGAATCATGAAAATTAGCTCATACGACTGGAAGTATTATAGAATTAGGAAAATTGGGGAAAAAGAAGGGATTAAAGTGCTGCCACTGGCCAGAAAGTACGGGTAAACCTGGAATCATGAAAATTGGAGGCGACAAGAAAAGATGTAATGCAGTTCTTAGTTTTAGATGTAACCACGGGTGAAAAAGACAAAGAGAGGCAAATGCTAAATAAAGGAGAAATTCTAAATTATTTTTTACAAAAACTGTGGAATCACGCTTACGAAGTGGTAGGCACTTGCTAGTTTATAAAACTTTTTGTTATGTAACTATTAATAATTGTCTCAAACAAAAGAGTATATTAATGGTAAACCAACGTTGGAAAATGTCGAAATATTTAGGAATTGTCTATTATATTCATCAGTAACTAAAGAAATTCTTAGGGAGCCAATTACAGTACTCCACGTACAAAACTACCGCCGCCATGTAAGCAATCAATTTCTAGAGTATAGGAGAAATTTATTCAATAGTGGAGAGACACAAACCGAATACACATACTGATATATGTTGCTTAAGGTGATGATTTTTTAAAACGAATAGTGGGTTAATATATAGGCTATAGTTGGGCAAAACAGCAATGTAATACTTGAGCCTTTAGGAAACACACAGACAAACAATTAATTGTTAATAAAGCTAGACAATATTTGTTGATTTCTTCTTCTTTCAATTCGCTCTGCACATACCTAATAACATATGGCTTAAAGCTTTGCTGTTTTGTCATACATTCGGCAACAGTGTTTACATGACCGCAATTGAAACTCTTTAGTTTATAGTTTACATCTGCACTATACTTTTTGTCAGAATCGTTAAAGGATTAATTTTAAAACTGGTTTTTACGCCTTCTGATGTATTTTTGAAGTTGACAAAGCTAAAGTCTTAGCAAACAAAAATCGTATATACCTATATTCACAGGTTCCTAAGAAATTTGCCTAGTTTACTTATAAATTGGCACGGTATCCTATACATTTTTCCTATCATGCTAAAGGAAATATCCCAAAGTTTCAGTGGAACTCTTTGGGAGACTGTGACCAACTATTATTGTTATGTGAATTCGGCGTATAGCTTTGAATTTTCTTTTCAATTTTCTTTGATATAATGTAAGATTATCCAAAATTTTACTACGCTGTACTCGTATTTGCTGCATTAGTATGTAATTATTCATCTTATTATGTTTTTTCTTCAAAATTTGCCCCCCACTTAAAAGTGACATTAAACACTGTTCTCTCACTCGCTTTCAGGCTAATTGACAACTACTTTGATTTAGAATTTAAACCAATTAAATATCACAAAAATAATGTTAAAAATTTGTACAAAATTTGACTCCACTTAAATTGTCATTTAACGTTCTCTTTCCGATTAACAGCTACAGATAACATTTCATATCTAAAATATGTGGCGGCGCTTGCTTATGTCAAATACAAGTAAGTATAAAATAAAATCAGTTGTTGTTGTTTGCGTGGACGACGTTGTTTCCCCACTAGTGCACCATTGTCAGTGGTGTTTGTGTTGCTTTTGTATAAATATTTAATTATATCTATTTTTTGTATCTTAATTAATGGTGACACTTTTTTTTTTTTGTTTAAATGTTTATCGTTAATTGCATTAAAACCAAAATAGGTAGGAGGGGCATAGAAAGAAGCAGGACTGAATTAAGCTCTCTATGTTGCATAGCTAAATAATATAATTAAATGTGTAGTGTGTTTTTTGTAATTTAAAATAGAAATTTACATAATAATGGAAATTTTGCCAAACAGCAAGCAAGATAATATTCAATAGATGCCAGGATGTACTGAATGGCATCACATTGGAAACAGAAAAAATTTGTTCGAAATTCGAAATGAAAATTCGCTGTTTTTCTTTTCTTTTCGAAATTGTCTTATATCTGTTAACAAAGTTTTCAAAATGTTTGCTCTTTGCTCTTTCTCCTTTCTTTAGAATACTTTTGTCACTTTTCGAAAATCTTGTTTCTCTTCTTGTTATTGGAAATTTTGTATAAATTATTTCCCTTTTTTATTACTGTTAACTGATTCATGTTTATGCATGCATTAGTTAACTTTAAAGTGCAACACTATGTTTCCCGGTCCAGTGTTATCAATATTTTGAATGAGCAGCAAGAAGGACGCTGAAATAAACAAAAACCACAACATTAACAAAAAAAAAACCGGGCCATTTCATAAGTAAATTTACATGTTCTTGGGGAGATAAAAACTCTTGAAGGTTTTAGTTTGCTGGCATCGCTTTGGTCCGGCCTTCTTGAAAATGGCACAAATGCTTAAACAGGAAAGCATAATTTATTGATAAATACTGCATTCAGTTTTTGTCCATGTTTCTGTTGTTATTGCAGTTAATTTAAAGAACAAAAAAGGAAAACAACAACCTATAAGTGATAATTTTTTGAGCCAAAGAAATTTTACAAAACAATAAATGATTCCTAAGAAAGACACAGGGAGAAAAAACTCCGGTAAAAATCTTTGAAAATTATTAAAAGGCTGAAAAGGAACGAATGCCTACAAGCCAACAACATTTTCCTCTTCAAGAACTTTGTGGTCTTCGCACTGGCTAATTATCATTTGAAGCAAAGACACCACCACTACCGCCACCAACAACAACATCATAGTCCATTACTTAACCATTCCATGTTATGTTAATACACTTAGATTCCTTCAACGAGGAATACCTTTTTTAGTCCTCGGCTGCTGTTGCTTCAGCTCTTAACATCATTATCAGCTGAGGCATTAGTTTGGCCGAGTGTAAAGGCTTCTTAACTTAAAAAGCTTTATCGCGGCTTTATGTTTAAAGTAAACTTTTGAGGACGTTTGCGAATGGGCAGGGGCAGAGGCTGCGGTAAAATGAATTAAAAACGAGTTCTCAAACTCATTTTCTTAACTTGGCTTAAACCGATTCTTTTTTTGTTTTTGTTCTTTTGCTGCTGTTGCTGTTCGCTCATGTCGTACTCAGTTCTGTTAAAGCTCAAATTGTTAAGACGTCGCACGGGTTTTATAGTATGTGCCGTTGTTGTTCGTGTAGCGTTTTTAGCCTTTTTGATTAGGTGATCATCGCAACGCATCACATGCCATGTTCTTATACTTAGTGTTGTTGTCATCATCGTCGTCATCATCACCCAGCACCAGCCCATAGCCATCGTCAGCGTCGTCAGCCCGGACAGCAAGCAGCTCTGTATCCAGCTTCTCTTATACTTATTCCAGCACAAATTATCATATGAACCAAAAAGGGGTTTTAGAAATACGTACGTATACATTTACTATGCTTTAGGTCTTATGCGCTGCCCAAGTTTGGAAGGTGCTCCCCCCTCGTAGATGATGACGCGGACATACGGCTCATGATGATGCTGATGGTGTGGACGGGGATGTGGACGATTGGGTTGTTGGTCGGCGAGTCATTGGTTTTCTTGCATATTGATGTTTAATTTTTAGGTCTGTTCTTGAGTGAGAAGTCAAGCAACAGACTTTGTATATTTAAATATGCAAAATAGTTGAGGACAATTGATGCCGCCACCGCCAACTTACTCTAAGATTTTTCTGATCTTGTCTTTACATTTTGGTAGTGGTGTAGTGGTGATCTGTTAAAAATTTTCGTTTGCAATCTTAGTCTCAAACTTCACTACGAGATGTCCAAAGCCAACTTTTAGTTGGTTGCTTATGGGATATTTTTTTTAGTAAATTGTTGTTGTTGTGGCTTCTTTTGATGGACTCAATGTCGTCGTCGCCGTCGTCGCACTCCATTATACCTCATTATCGCCTTGAGCGTATAAATTATGTTGATGGAGTTTTTCAAAAGCTAAATGTAAACAAACAAAAAAAAAAAAAAAAAAAATACCAAGCGAAGAAATTCCGCTCCATTTTTTTAGTTTGAAAAGATTATACGTTTTCGTGGACCGTTTTTTATTTTTTAACAAAAGAAAGGCTTAGGTGTCAGGTGACAATTAGAGCAGCATGGTGGTATCTTAAAAAATATTAAACAGCGTAGATTTATTTTAGAATTTGAAAACCTGAAGAAATTTTAGTACATTTTTGTAAAGTTGAAATTAAAAGAAGTACATTAAATAACGAAAAACAAAATGCTGCATTTTGTGTTAAAAATCAGTGTATGTCTGTGTTTTTCGTAGACTAAGTCACCTCATGCATGTGGTGCAAGTATAATTTTAATAAATACAAAGTGATTGCGAACATCATTTTCAAAATGAAAAGCTAAAGCGCAGCATGAACAATGAACATAAAATGTACACGTTGTTGAAGAACATGTTTGTAGAAAAAATAAATATTGGCTGTTGATCTAAATAAAATGTTTCTGATGAATTTGGTGCGTTGTTTTAAATTCCAAACTTGCCATAAAATCTTTTAACTGAAAACATTAACTTGTTAATACGAAAATTTATAACCCGTGCGTTCTTAATTAGAACAATGAAAGAGTGTGCATGTTCCCTTTTTTGGTGTGAAAATTGAATTAGATCAATGAAATGGTGAAATCGTACTGCCTTTATTAAAAACTGAACTAATTAATTATGCGCACTGATCTGTTAGATTGTTATATGCCCAACATTTCTATTCCACATACATATTCTTTGCCTTGGAAAACTTATTTGTTATAAAATTTTAGTTAGATTTTCAAAAAAAAAAAAAAAAAAAACAAATGTAAAAACTGTGATATTCTATGTGTTACGAAATTTAATTCCGCAAAAAAACTACTGAAAGTAGTACTTCAGAGTAAACCATTTCTTAGCTGCTTCCAATTTGTTTTGATTCCAATATGATTCCTGGAACACGAATATCTTCCAATTGCATAAAATTAATTTAAGAAATCTTTCGCTCCTTTTTTTGAAGTATTTTTTTGTGAGTTGGACCTAAAAGAATAACATGTCTCGCATATTCACTCAAATGGTTCCGATCTGAATTTCAACCCCTACTAAATGTTTAGGATGCTCTCCTTGTTCCGGGAAGTTGGTGCGAAAGGCCAGCAAAAATAAATCCTTAAATCCTGTGACAATATATATTATGCAAGTTCTACGAAATTCACCCAATTGCTATAAAATTTTACGATTTTGTCAACTTCTAATATGGAAAAATAAAAATCGTTAGATACGAAAACCGAATTGTGTCTGTCATTTTGTTTCACTCTTCAGAAGATCAGACCTCATTATTATGCGAAAATTGAATATATCAACTAATATAAGGTAATTTGAGCGTAACCAATTTCAGTAACCGTAATTTAATTTTTTTTATTTAATTTTATGGATTAGTTTAAAAAAGTTATATAAAATAGCACGGAACAGCTGGCAATCAATATTGCTGTATGTCGGTGCTGTGATTGTCAGCTAATAAACTATTTAACCGATTAAGACTAATTTTTAGCAAATGGAAGCAATATGAAGAATGAGTAGACATTTAGTAAAGAGGAAAAAATAATATAGTATGTAATGAATATCGTAAATCTACAAATAACTGTTTAGAATATTCGACAGTTCAATACATACAGTAAATGTACACGTATATAATCAACAATAAATTTTAGCCCTTGGATTTGAGGGTAGTTTGCTATATAATAAATTCATCATTGACTAAAATTAAACGCGCAGTGAGCAGTTTTCCTTCAGACTGAGAATTATATATGCATTGGATTTATTACACAAGATATTTTTTTTAATTTAAAATTTTTCTATATTTCATTAATAATACGAAAAATGTTCTTCCACCCCCCAGCTGGGAAATGTAACAGAAAATATCATTATTTTGTTAATGCAATTATACAACAATACTTTGTTATGTTTTCTGTTATCGTTGTTGTTGGTGGTTTTTATAGATATTTATAATTTTAATTACATTATAGATAAATTTAATTTATAAAACTCAAATGAAAATTAACAACAACCGACTGATAACATAATCTCATTATATGAAATACATAAAAAATGCAGTAATCGTGTATGCATCTAGTTGTGCACATACAATTAAACATTTATTAAATAACAAATTGACAAATTATAATAATACGACATTTTATGTATAACATTAAAAATGGCTTCCAACTACAATAAAAGGTGTGAAAAAATGCATCGCACACACACACAGACACGCTCACATGGCACAGCACAGCTTTTATACAGTTTTTAATTAAATTATACAAAACATGCAGTATTAACTCAACGCTAACCACAATTTTTTAATTAAAATAACAAGAAGAAGGAGAAAAATTAACCCAACACTTTACCTTTGGCCAGAGCTCAAATGCGTTTTTATCGTCCTGAAAACTTATCTTCAATGAATACTCTGGCGCATTTTATAGCAGAAATAACTGTCATTTCATTGTAGTTTAGTGCCATAGTTTGATGTAGACGGCAATGGCAATGGCGGCTATAGGAGCACGACAACCAACACCGACAAGTCGGTGAGAATGATGCGACAAAAGCTTGAAATTGCTGGGGTGTAGTTGGGTCTCCCCGCTGAAGCTTTGGCCAATAAATATGAAAAAATTACGGCTTATCTATGTTAAGCCAACCTGTTTCTCCACCGTCAACTTAATCCTTTTCAAAGTACTTTATAGAGCTGCAACACACCAACATCTGCAGAAAGTGCCCAGGAAAAAGGCAGACGACTCAAGTTAACAACTAATGGCTAAATGGATTTCATATGATAAAAATAAAAAAGAACGGTCAAAGGAAACTGCAGTTGCCGTAAGAAGTATGTCTAGTACAACAGACCGATGATGAACAGAAATCCTGAAATTCTACAAACTGAGGTGCTGGCTCATATAATTTCAAAACTTTTGTTCGTATTTTGGTTATTTTGAAGTCTGCAATGTTCATTTCACTTTGTCGTGAACGTTCCTAATTATGATTTTTTTCTCTATCAAATGTCTTTAGATTGTTGTTAAACTTATTATTAAAATATGTATGAAAAAATTATTTTTTTTTTTTACTTTTCTCCGTCTACGAGTCGTTTTCAGTCTCCCTCCCGAAAGTCATGAAATTTAGACAAAAATTATAAAATCGTGCTAAAACAATTCCCTAGACCAGCTTTATAATCAAAAAAAAAAAAAAAAAAAAAAAACAAAAAGAAAACAACAACTCAAATAGCTCTAGCTCACCAAGTATTGCATGCAACCATTCAATCATTTAATCTTGTTTTAAACATTTTTTTCTCCTCTCCACACACACTCTTTCCCTATCCTCGGGTAGAGGCAAGTTTTGCTGAGCTCAGAAAGTTGCAAAAAAAGATCTAATGCCAATGAAATCCAAAAGGAACACAACAAAAACAAACGCTTTATGCAATGTACTACAATATAAATAAAAAAAATAAGAATTTCATGCTTGTGTAAACCATTTGTCGACAATTTTGTTTAAAACATGTCCGCTATGTTCAGTTGGTTTGCTATTTTTCCAGTCATCCGTCCTCCGTGCTGCCAATTTGAACAGAAAGCATCAGGCTTAGAGCAAAAGCTAAAGCATGGCCATCAGTAAACAATTTTCTTGCTTTTTTCTTATTTTTATCGTTGGTGTTGTTATTGCTCCTTCATTCTTTCTATCTGAGCTGAAATTGTAAAGCCATGCAAGACATTTTCTTTGGTTCAACTACAAAAGCCTTTAGACTCACTCACTTGATGCTACGGCTGCTAAACTTATGGCTTGTAGACAAAGCTTTGGAAGAAAAATTGAAAGATGAAGCAAAAAATATACTGTTTGCATCAGGCAATGTAAGAGTAGTAGAGGCTTTTTATAGCTGAAATATGTGAAATATTGAAGAGATAGGTTGAAATATCTAAAGTCATGATGATGCATTTAAATAGCTAAACAAAAATTCAAGTTTAAATATGAAATCTTATTCTGCTGAAAGAGTTGGAATTTAACAAAAAAAAAAAAAAAAATCGTTATTGCTTTAAGAAGTGCTTAAACATTAATTGACTGGTAAAATCAACATTTTATAGCCAAATGTTTCAGGAGTTCTTCAGAAAGATACTGTACAGAAGTCAGATTTTTAGACCATGTGAAATTTTAAAATAAAACCGATCCTATTATCGTGGATCGTATCCTAATAATTAACGTGGTTTAATTCTTTTAAATTTAATGTTTATAATCTTAAATTGTTGATGTCTCATTTGTATATTTACTTCTTTTTATGTGGCGACTGGAATAGACAGCCTTATCTATTATACGCCGCCCATAGAAAATAATTCGAAGCGCTTCGATCTTCTGCGCCTCCTGTCCAATTCGTCACACCAAGCTTCGACAGTATTTTAAAAAATTGGTCCTTCCAACAGAGTTTCTATATTTAACATATTATTTTCATTAATAGAATAGTGGTATTGAGCATATACATAATATAAGATTTTAGATGTTAGCATCTCAGGCGAAAGGTTAAAAAACACTGTAGCAATTGGCATCTTACAAACAATTCAGCGATACTAATGCGTCCTGGATTCATTTCATTCCTTCTATTAATAAACGTATTTATTTGCATTTAGAACTATATCGAAGAATGGTTTATGGCACTTTAACCCTTCTACATATCACGTAAACATTTCAAAATTTGATACTTTTTGCCACTTCAACTTAAATTCGCGTTTTTAAAGCAACTAGAGTGGTTTGTATGCCATCGCTGATATTGTAGTTTTGCAACGTACACAATATATTATTAAGTTGCTTGTTGTTCACATGCAAATCACACCAATTTGATTTCCCAAGCGCCACCTATGATAAATTAATTGTAATACACTTAAATAATGTTCGCAACTCTGACTAAAATAATGTGCAACATTTCACAGCATGCTAACAAATAATGTATTTCTGTAATATGCCGAAGCTTTAATACGATTTCTTTTGGATCTTAATATCCTGCACAAGACGCACTTCCTTGCTTTCTTGTAATTCTTGATATTGGCTGCCAAGAATATACAGTAAACCCTATAATGACTCCGAGGCAATAGATAAGTTCAGTAAGGTCTTTCCGAAAACATTTCTTTATCTCTACTGATCATATTTAAAGAGATAGCATGCAACAAAATATGCGAAATTAAGGTGTAGGATCATATTTGAGACTCATTAAACACCGTAATAAGTTAAATTTCGAAGTGAAAATTAAAATGGCCCAAAAGTTCAGAATATCAAAGGTGCTTCAAATTATCTGTTTCGGTTTCTGTTAAGTTTCTTCTATTTTAATAACATTTTTCAGAGACTTTACTAAATTGCAATCTCTATAGAAAGTGGTTGTTTGAAAGTCAGAATTTTCATATTATACAGAGATTTTACATCTAATATTAGAAACAAAAAAACAATGAAATCTAGAAATTTCTATTTTATGGTTCGGTAGTTAATAATATAACAGAAGATTTCAGAAAACATTTTCTTGACATTTCACTGTGAAATAGCAGATTTTAAATTTTTTCAATGCTGAATAGGAAATCTAATTTTTAATTGTTCTTTTCTCAATTTCAAATTGAAAATATCGATATTAGTTATTCTCTTCTCAACAGTAAACGGAGCTTATTCTATTTCATGTGATATTTTCAAAAGAGAAGAGACAATTGCCGTAGTTAGAATTATTGTACTCAGCACATACGATAGAAATTTCCTGTCCTTCGATCTCTTAGACATACAACGTTAAAGCCAATGCGCTACAAATTTACTTTTTCAAAACTTTTATTATTAATCTTCTGCCACATTATGAATTTAAGAACACATTTTGATAGCCAGTTCTCCTATCAGACATTTTTATGTGGTACTGAGGCAAATCATTTGTTACAACCCTGATAATCCATTGTAATGAAATACATGAATGACATCGTAGCCCTTAAATAATGTGGAACCACTATTACTTCAATATTTCAAAAAAAAGAAACGATTCTAAAATAGCGTAACATAACTTATGCGTATTATATGTTATATTCATTACAACTGATCTCTAGGGCTTTGGAGCTGAATTTGAATAGGCCAACAATAAATTCTTAGTCTCTTATTAAATGTACGCGTATACATTTTCACTTTGAGTGTTGTGCAGCACCTGGAAAATGTGCACATTTAGACCCATACACCTCTACAACAATTTTTATTCAATTTTTATTGGTTAATTTGCGTTAATAAAGCAATATGCTCATTGAATGCTGATTGGTTAGTTTTAATGTGCAAATTTTGCTTGGATTACGAGCAAAAAAAAAAAAAAAAAGAAAACCGCGAATAATACAATTATAATTCCTTAGCTTTTTTTGCAAATAATTAATTCTTGTTTCCATTATTATTACTATTATGTGTCAGTGCATATTTAAAATAATTATATTATTGGTGGTTTTTCATTAATTTAATCTCAAATTCGTAACAACAACAAATGCGCATTTTGTCGTGTCGCACACTCTTTTCTATAAAAAAAGGCAACGAAAACAACACAGAACACACAAAACTGCATATAAATACATAATTTAAATTAATTCCACTAAAGTTATCATGCATATTCACAAAACACTCGCATTGCACACCAACCAATCGACAAACAAAAAAGAGAGTGTTTTATATTGAATCCCATTATTAATGCAAAAATTATGCAAATGCAAAAAAGTGTTCTCTTTTTTGTTTTGAGTTTTTATATTTTTTCTTTCCTTATTTTTTTTTTTTTTAATATACATATTTGCAAAAAGAAAAAAAATGGTGTTCAATAAAACTGAATTTAAACAAAAACGTATCAGCTTAACTGATAAGCTTTTGAGTCCACATACAACCGCATGAAATGTGAAATATTATAGGTCTATAATACGAGAGCAACAAAAACAGAAAAACGAATTTAAATAAAATAAATTAATATAAATTATTTATATTTTTAATTGTGTTTCGAAAAAAACGATCAAATATATTCAAAAGTCCAAATCGGGGTATGCAAAGAACAGTCCAACACTGAAAACAGGTAAATGGATTTGGCTTTAATTTATGACCATAACACGACCGAGCTGCCATTTGAGAAATGTATTCGTTAACATCAAATTGGAAAAGACAACAGCAAAAGAATTTATTTCATCGGCAAACCATATTATTGAAGCAAAATTTTGCCCATTTGACCAAATGCTGCATGCAGAGATAAGAGTTTTGATTTAAACCTAATGTGACTAATTCAGTGTACGCTTTGGAGAGCAAATTTATGTGTGGTTGTCATTTTGGAGTTTCGTAAAAAGCTTCTCTAAGTTTAGTTAATATTTTGCAAGCTACTTCTATATTTTGATTGTGCCAATTCATTTTACCTATCTAATATAGAAATATTTACTTAAAAATTTGTATGATGACCACTTTTTACGAGTAAAATGAACAATTAAGTTAATTAGTATTGACAATGTGCGTATATATAAATCAGTGTGTTTGTATATCCTATGGCTTTTTCTATGCTATTTATTCGTAAAATTGTATAGTTTCTTTCTATCACTAAAAACAATACTTAAATATATAGCCCAGTTTTAGAAGTCTCTCCTATCATACCCTCATTAAAAATGCGGAAGGGAGTAGCTAAACCGTTAAGTATATTGCTTCGCTAAAAGTAATTTACTCCTACCTAACACATTCTATATATGATAATAAATAGGTGACGGGCTTGTAGTCTTTACAAATGTTACACTTTTCTAAGAAGTATGTAATAGAGGCTAGTTATAGTGCACTAAATAAATGCTCTTGTGGATACCCTATTTTCAATTTCGTTCATTAACCCCATTTTTAATAGCACTATGAAAGGTTAAAACTATTAAAATCCTGTACCAAATTTTTTAGTAGATATGGCCTATCACTCGACGATATAGACTTCTACAGATTCCATGAAACTATGCCCATTAGCCGCTCATACTTTTATATAATAGTACAATGTGCGTACGATAGGTGGCATTCAAACTGTTTTAGTTAGAGAGACTTACTTATGTGAAACAATTATTCCATAAAGTAACGTACAAGCAACAAAACATTTATCTATCAAGGAACTCTAAGTGCTGAACTGAAATTATACCGCACAAGGCAGCTGGATATAGTTTGTTTTTGACAGCATTTCTTTCATATAATATATGCGCTTTAGTCGACAAAAATACTTCAGTGAAATATAATGCAGATATAGATTACCGTCCGTTTATATTGCAGAATGTCCAGTGATTTCTTAAAATGCTTTTTATATTTTTATCTGTAGGCGCTTAAGAATTATGGCTAAGAAATTTTGTATGAAGCATTAGCTACTGCTATGAAAGTAGGTATATTCACGTAACTCCAAGTAATATTTGATTTGTGAGACGATTTGAGACTAAGAGTAAATAAATCATTAACACAAAAAACAAATTCTCATGAATGAGACATGGGGGAAAGCTTCAGCGAGCTTACACTTAATCTATTTTTAAACTCACTTAACGGGATCTACAGTTTAACTGCGATTCTGAACGTCAAAGTTTGAGAATCATTAACAAGACTTATCTATAACTCGTGTACTCGAAATGTAATGATAGGTGACTACCACCGGGTTTGCGGGCTTGAACCTAGAAAGTGTTTTCCAGTGTTCCAGTGCCACAAATGTTCCATTAATACAATACAATGTCAATTTCTAATTGATTTCAGATCACCGATAACAGAAATTTCTGCCAAATTCCCTAAAGTTTTCTTTGTGTTGAATTACTGCAAATTGAACTGTCAATTGATCATGTAAACATGTAAACTTATTTATTCGTTTCTTTCAATTAGATACAAATTAATTTCCTAGCATTTACTTTCTAATGAATTTATAATTTAATCTCGTTACACTTGTTTTTGCACCGTGATTTCTAATTATTTGATAACATTACCCTCAAGTGTTCCATAATGTTCGTTATTAATATTGTGTTGATAAACATTTTGTTGCTTTGCATTGTTTTCCGCCAGTTGTAATGACTCTAAAAACGGAGGGACTAAAAACCTTTTTGTTTCCGTAGATTGCACTTGTCGTCATTGTCATTAAATTCGAATAAGTCATTTAATTATTAGATATTTCAGCACTTTGCATGCAAACAACCGTGAATAGTGAGTGGTGGTAGGTTATATTAAAAACTCTCAACATTATGAAAAACACGCACTTAAAACAAAAACAAGAACAACATCAACAAAAACTTCATAAAACTAAAACTAATTGTGTTACAATTGTCATTAAGCCCCACATAGAGAACTTGGCTACGACGGTACATTAACATGGAACCACAGACACGGTAGGAAAAATGAACTTTGAGTTAGCAAAACAAGTAGTGTGGACGAGGCATCTAAATTGCTATTGGGTAATAATTATGTTGAGTTTTGATTTCACAAAACTAATTAGGCTTTTAATACAGACTTTTTCTTAACATTTTCTACCCAAATCCTTAGATAGGTTAAGTTTAATAAAATTTAGTTGGCGTGGGATAGACAAAGTTTTATTTTTTGTCTTTTTAGCTAATGGAATAGAAATCATAAATTATGTAAAAAATGCGTTGAAAACCATTAGATGTTAACTTTACTTTCATAAATATTTAAACAATATACGTACGTAGGTTCGTATCTACATCTAATATAAGATATCCACATTTTGTTCTTTTTTTGTTTGTTTTACTTTTTGGTACAAATGTAATTCGTAGATAACTAAAAGGGTCTTCTGGCGTCTAAGAAATGGATGGGTGCTAGCTAGGTAGATCGCAGAAGGAAATGAAACTTTTTTCTTTTCTCTAAAAACCATTTTCAATGCAAACATATTTCCTAATTTGCGTTGACTAATTTATGGCCTTTTTACTTATGCCTACATATTCATTGCCTGACATCCAACTACCCACAAATAGGTAATGATAAACTTTTTCCTCTGTGCGTTTTGAGACCCATTTTAACTTGCAATAAATAGAGACATTTCTTTTAATATAAAACAGAAATCACTTTTTTTTTCCTGACAAAGAGCAACAGCAATAGGAAGTAAACGCAAACCCCTCACACACCAACAAGAAAATACATTTTTATATGAATTTTCGTTGGCGCGGCTCCCCTTCAGTACGGAGCAGAAAATGTTTGCAGAAAATAGGCTGGAAAAGAATGGTGGTTACGTAGAAACTAATTTGAAATTGCCTATAAACTGTAAGTAAAGTTCACATTAAAAAAACATTCATTCTCACTCATACTCGGACAGACAAACAGACAGACAGACAAGTGAACATAAGGGCGATCTAGAGGACAAACAAGAGAAAATAAGAACAAAACGCATTTTAACCACAAAAACGTATTAAATTGTCAGGATAACTCTACTAGGATCTCGCATCACATAGATAGCGAAAGTTGTCGGCTTGGGGTGAGAAGTTAAAGTTGGATTGGATTGTATTTATTTTCTTCCGTTAAGGTGGTTAAGCTTAAGCTTTTGAAGGCTACTGCTTGGTGAATAAAATTGGAAAAGGTACTCTAACCTAACCAACATCAGGAAAAAAAGGATATAATAAAAATAAATGTTAGTCGTTTGTTAAGAACAAAAAAAAAAAAAAAAAAGAAGGGAAAACGAAACAGCGTAAAGAAAGTTTACGGTTACTCCGTAGTAAGTAGATATTGAGGAAACATGAAGGCGGTGATGCGGTGGGAGGGGATTTGCTCAGTTGTTTGTACATTAATCCCAAATGGGGATTTCTAATTTGCAGCTTTAGTGTCACTTATTGTGGAGTGGTACTGGCTTTAGGAACAGTCACCACAAAAGGGTATGAAGAAGTGCGGATTGAAGAAATATCTTACACTATTTGGAAATTTTATACATTAAATAATGATAACTGTTTTGTTGTTGCAAAAGGAGTTCCTAAAGAATACTAGGATATGTTATTTGTGAGTAGTATAATATTAAATGCATAACAATGCTATAAAATCAATAGACAGCTCATTAAATTCACAATAAATTAAGCCAAAAATAATAAAAATAATTCTTTAACAGAAAACCTTTCATAGATACGAAGAAATTACAAAATTTCATAATTTTCATACAAAAAAAGGTATTTTTATTGAATCTCATCTTTGTGGTCTTATTTAAAATCATATACAAATTGGAATTGTATGAATGTTATTATAAATGGAAAGTTCGTAAATGGATGCTCGGACATTTTCTGTCGGAGTACACTTCGCAAATTAATAATCTGCTTACAAGTAGATATACGTAAATGTAAATACATAGCCATATGAAGGTGGAACTGTCTTTAAGTATGTCTTTATTACATTTACTGTTATTTGGGCAAAAGCATAAAGATAATGTCTTCTGATGTCACATCACATTTTGATACAAAGTAATTCATATAGTTAATTAATAGAAATTGTTCCATTAAAATGTCGAGAGAAGACAGTTGTAAATGAAAAATATACTTGTATGTCCTATTAGTTTCTGTGATTTGTTGAAAGAAGCACACTAATACTAAAATCATGAGTTCGGACCTTTCTATTATTAAAATAATGGTATAATTTTCTGATTCGTTCAGCCGAAGCAGACTTATGAAATACTTTGATTCTAACTTTTTTTAGGACATTTTCATTTAAAAAAGGCAAATAATACTTTTGGATGGCTGTAGCAAATTCTGAAAAAATTTTTCTGGTAAGAAACGGTAACTGCACCAGGTTTCAGTTTTGAATTATATCATAACATTGTAGTTCTATTTCGGGTCCTCGAGTCGAAATATTAGCCAATAATGCGCAATTTCGGTTTCTTCGTTTTCGGCTGAATTTTCAAAAACCTTATGAGCGAAATTTCCATCTGCGAATCGCAACAAATTCGACCCACTTCGGAAGTGGAAGGTGACGAAAAGTGGGTTGTTTACGACAAGGGCGAGCGAAAATTAGCGTGCTTAAAACGTGTTAAGACCACGCGGATGATGGCCAAGCCAGTATTGATGGTATTGATATGCGTTCGTTGAGATAGACAGCTACTCGTTTATTATTATTGAGCTACAAGCTACAGTTTCTGCTGATAGCAACAGTATATTCCATCACGACTAGAACAGGCTATACATAAGGTTAATGACCCGCATGAAGCATTGGGAGCTTGATTGGTAGGCTTTTATGCGTCCACTTTATAACCCCTTCACAGGAAGTGGCTCCAAGTGATTACTACTTGCTTCTATCTATGGCGAATGAGAAGAGAAGCCTGTGAACTTCGACTATCCCATTTTTTTTTTTTGCCTATAAAGACGAGAGTTTCTATGAGAGAAACATAATGGAATTACGTTCAAACTAGCTACAAGATATCAAACAAAACGATGCATTCTAACTGTACTAAATAAAACCTTTAATGTCATGTAAAAATAATGGACTTATTTTTACTGCATCTTACATATTAAAGTGGACTATTTTTTAAATCTTTAAACTTACAAATAAAGAACTTATTCTTTATTTCTCAAATGGCGCACAAAGAAAAACAAAAAAAAACAATTTGCATTACCTTCAACTGTAGCTGCACATGCAGTTTTATGTGTCATTAACATTTCCTTGGCAAAATGTCATTAACTCTCCCTATAGTAAAACATCTTTTCTACACCTTTCCACATGATCTCTCTGTCTCTCTCCCACTCACTGCCTCAGATACCAAAGTAATAAGTCTTACCCTAATCAACATTTAATTAATAGTTTTAATTAACCCAACATTTTTCAACGAAATCATTTGTACTACAAACGAAAAGAACAAACAAACAGACACGACGAAAGAAAAAATTCTTGGGGATACCCCTTGGTCACTGGTGAGTTGCGCTCCCTTCGTTAATCACGCCACTAGCTAGTACTACACTTTTGTCACATTTCCACCGCAACAGAAACAAAAAATGCGTAATGTCATAATTGTCCAAAGTTGGCCAAAGCCAACGTTGGCCGCGGCCGCCAGGCCATAATGATAACGATGATAGTGATAATAATGATGGTGTAAGTGTTAGCAGTGTAAGTTTTGTAAAAGAGCCGTGCATTCGGTCTGGAATGGATGGTAAATATAATTTACTATGTGGCTGACATAGCATAGACATAAAACAACTAAATATGAGCACATGTAAAGACCACAACAACATCTACTATTAGTGGCCGTAGTAGTTAGTACGTGTAGCCTGTACTAATGATAGAATAAAGTAAATGCATTTAAAAGCAATTACTTTTGTGTAAGTTCGTTTGTTAATATTCTTTACTATTCACAAACACCGACACACAGGAACACACAACACTTTAATTTTTGTTCATTTACACGTAGGAGGGTTCTTTTCCCAGTGTCCTAGATGATAATGATGATTACAACATAGAAAATTTTATTATAACAGTCATAAAGATCTTTTATCTTTTCGTTGTGAACGTACACAGCCAAAACAAATAATAGCAGCACAAGTAATAATATTATTATCGAAACATCACAGAAGTGAAAAGGTGGCAAATGTTATTAATGAATTGTAATACCCAAACAAAAAGGAACTTCCTCTACAGAATTGCTTCATACAATTGTCTTCAATAAAGGGAAAACTATTAATATGAAAGCTAAAAAATGTAGATAAACAAATATATTGAAAACTTTCGTTATGTGAATTATACTACGTTTTCTTTTATTTATGGAAATTGAATTAAAGTGCGTACATTGCTATTGGTATCATGAGATTTTATTATCCGCATAGGGCTTAAACGGCCTATAAACCTTCTGGTAGCTCTTCAAATCCCCGACTTTTTGTCTGATGGAAGTGCAATGTTTTTCTTTTAATATTGATTAAATTTTACATATTTTGTATTTTTGCTACATACTCGTACATGGTATGTGTGTGCGCATTTGTGCATTTTGCAATTTTTCATTTTTGGTTTTATCTATTTGCAAACATTTTTGGAAAAGCCAAACCAAACCTCAATTAGACCCCTTAATGACATTGAAAATATCCACCACAACGCCAAATACTACAACTCTCACTCACTCGCTCACTTTGTCGCTCCACACACCATGCTGCAACAGCAACAAGGACTCATTCACATAACCGGTCAACAGATGTCTGCATACGTTAGTAAATAGTTTGCTCTACATGTTTATATATAGGTGGCATGTTGGTTGAATTAGTCTGCGTTATAAAATTGAAATCCGCCAAAAAGTTCATATTGTGGTCAATAGTGTGGAGATAAATACAAAAGCGAAAAAATGCCGTGAGAGAATTATGAACGGGGATAGTGAACATGTTGGGGATATTAGTAACGCCGGTTTTTGTGGAATAAGTAATTGAATTAAAAGAATGTAAAAATGTGTAAAATTGAATTTAGGTAATATAGAATGGAAGTTGGCATTGAAACGATGTTGAAAATTGTCGCTATTTTATATATAAACAAAAAAAAAGATTTGTTGGTATACTCAGTTTATATTTCATATTTCAGATGGTTTAAAGTAATGAACATCTTCTTTATGACGAAGACTTTGTAAAAAATTAATTATTTGCTAACAAGGAAACCTGTTAAATGGCAAATAATTCGCACATCTTCTCATCTCTCGCATTTGCCTAAAAGTGTGCTATAAATTTCAACTATCAGTGAGCCTATAAGTTATACATTACTGAGAGCAACTACAGTCTAGCTAAGTCATTACGTTTATATTTAGGATATGTCCGCCAAAAAGTTCACATTGCAGTCAATAGTGTAGATATAAACACAAAAGCATAAAAATATTGTGATTATTTACAAATGATGGAATTGTGAATTGATTACCAAATATTTTCGGGGGCCTTAATAACGTGTGTTTGTGTGGAATATATAATTAAATTGAAAGAAATTTAAAATATGTAGAACTGAATTTAGTGAATAAGAAATACTGAAATATCAATTATCTACATATTACACATAAATATAAATGTCATTGCTAGGTTACCAGGTGGTAAACCATAGCTGAGGTATATGCTCAATCATATATCATGGCAACTCTACATACTACACATTTCTCCATAACTAAGGCCTAATTCAATAAGTACATCATTTTTTAGTCAGCAAGCAAGAAAAGCCGTTACAGGAAAAACAAAACACACATTTTCGCTAAATATAACTACAAGCGTTTTAATTTCCCTTAATATATGCAACAATTTTCTACCACCACAGAACATGTACTGTACGGGATAATCGTGTCTCAAATTTAATATTTAGGACAATGGTTTACATTTTAGTCAAATATTCCAAATCGATTTATTATAATAATTAAATACACCATATAATTCAATTGCACATTCATTATCATTATTTTCCGCACATTGCCAAATTATCGCTTACAACTTGGAACATTAAAATGTTGTCAATATTACTCTTTAAAACTATATCTCCGTTTGATTACTTTACGACCACTTCCAATACTTTATGGCCTTTCTTTTCATTGCTTTCCTTCCTTGTTTCCCCGACACAAAAGGCCGAGTACCCCTATGGTGGTCTGCCACATCTTGAGGTTTTTAATATATATATATATATATATCGTATATATACCCGATAATAACACTTTTAAATGCTTGTTTTCATATTGTGTTTAGTGTATACGGTACACTTGTTTATTGCTCAACCATTCATTCATACATTTGTTTTATTAATGAAACATTACGCACTGCTCCAGACAGTTTCCTCCTCTGTTGCCAGTGCAAATACCACCGACACCACCTTGATCTCAAATATACATACATTGCACTGAAGAATTTGAACCGAACGAGAGCAAAAAAAGACTAGCTTTTTACGACATAAACACATAAATTTTATGACAGGGTCTTAAACCAAAACAATTGTGATGTCTACTACTTGGTCATCCATCCAACTGCCACACACCATGCACGCAAGAGACGCTCTATATGTGGGGGTGGCTGACGAGGTAGAAGTAAGCATGTGGGGACCTGCGAAGAGACCAACAAACATCTAAATATGTTTTATGGACCCACGGAACTTTGCTCTTCAACTCGTCCGCGAATACTAATAATAATGCTCGTAATAATGAATATCTAGCGCGCCACGCAACAAACGTTAAAGGAAAATGTAATCAATTTTATGATTTTTTTGGTAAAAATAACAAAAAGCCCCATTGGAAACTTCTGTGGCGGCAACAAGTTATACATCAAAATAGAGATATTGTTCATGATATTAATTCCGATTTTTTTTTCTTGTGAATAAGAAACCCACCAACAACATATAAGATGTGAAAAACTATTAAAAAGTCATAAAAATTTATAGTAAAAAATACCGCAAAGCAGGGCAGAGCAAAAAAAAACAAAAAAAAAAAAAAGGAAAAGGAAAAGAAAAACACAGACATATACCACTTACTACGCTTAAAATGTATAGATGTGCTCCTCAAAGGTAGAAGTTAAGCAAAAATCTCTGCTAGCTTGGGAGCCATAAAATAAAGCTAGCAGTATACAATAAATAGCTGCAAACGTTTCATTGAAAACGAAACACTTTCATTTTCTTTTCATTTTGGATATCGATTTGTTTTTATGATTAATGGTAACAAAAAGTGATTTAAATCAGTTTCCAGATTCAAAGAGGTAAACGAAATTTGTGGCGATGGGAAGAAAGAACAGCAGTATTGGAATAAAAGGCATTTTTAGAAAATGACTCATAAAGCCAAACAGAATAGCTAGCATTATTAAAATGCATGTAATTACTGACTTACATGTGCTAAAGATTTTTTAATTATAAATAAGGAAGATGCATTTCTTAAGGGAAATATGAGACAAACCAACGTCTTGTATATTTAACATATTACAAATGATTTCTTTAAAATTTAATTAAAATTTACTCTTGTAAGCCACGGATGCAGTATCTATACATTGTAAAATTGTTTATGACAAGTCCATAAAAATTCAAAAATTTCCTTATTTTAAAACTCGTCCTCAAAGTTGTATATAACCACAGCTGTTTAATTTGCCTCTTTCCAGATCCATATGAAAATGTGTGTTTAAGAAGTTCGCATCACTCGGAAGTTACGTTGTTTCCGAATCGTCATGTATGTTGTTATTGTATTAACAACTATTTTCCTTTGTAATTGGATGGTGCTTTTTCGGAGCAGACATATATTGTTTTTGGTATTAGACAATATTTAAAATAAATTTTAAAGACATCGAACATAGAAAATACAGATGTAAATACCTCAACAATAGGATGTGTATTACGAAGAATGAATTTCCGATAAATATTTTATAAATTATTTATAAATTCCATGCATAAAATTGACAGTTGTTTAAGACCAAGGATAAATTATACCCAATGGGATTGGGTATAAAACTCCCTGTTTTTATGGATCAACTTAAAGGATACACGTCGTCTGAAATGTTTCTTCCATAAATAGGTCAAAAAATGCTGACTAAGGAGTTTCACCGTAAATAATCAGTAGTTTTACATTAAATTGTTATGAATGGAAACAGAGCCAGATTTTGTTGAAGAGCGTAATAAAACGGCTCTTCCTCATACACTTTCCTTCATTGTAACATTTTGTTATATCCTATATTTCTTGTCATGTATTTTACCTACATTGAACGACGAACTGAAATAAGCTAAATTACATTCTGTTATATTATTCCATGCTGTTATTTTTGCCTGGATCCTGTGATACTGAATTTATCATTACATTACGAAGAAGAAAGTAACCAAAAAGGTTGCATATTTTCAGGGGAATCAAAATGATATATGCCTGATCGTAATTATAATGAACGTATGTAGCTCGTGTCTTAGATAGCAGACGGAGCACAACTGAAAGTAAATATAGCATTTCCGTTATACTGACTAAGGCCGATCGGAGAGTCGACTTTAGTGGTATGTTATCCTATCAAGCCAGGATAGCGGTAAAAACGAAACGGTCTTTGAGTTGAACATTTCAAAAACAATATTTGAGTATTTGAAAACAAAGCGCTTTGAAACACTAGTCGATCAATTTTTTGATCGGTTTACTGCAGTAAATAACTCCACGACTATGTTTTGGTGTTTGACATGTTTTCTATGAACATTACACAATTGTTAATATAAATATATAAATTAAGGGACGCTCCAAAAAATACTTCACCTATTATGCTCACCCGAAAGCTCTTGCTAATATTAGCCGTGTTGTAGTTACCAGTCATATACTTGTATCTACTAACTACCTTGTTCATAAACATGAAAATATTTTTTTTTTTTTTTTGGTTTTCTCTATTATCATTTTTTTTTTTTTTTTTGACTTTGATAATATACTATTACATTTAATAATAGAGCAAGACAAAACGAAAGGAATCACAAATGTACACAGGTATCGTAAAGTAACATAATGTACCACAACGATTCAACACAATGTTCTACTAACCAACCAGAGGAGGAGGCCTAACATTTAATTTAAAAGGCGTAACCTGAGGCATAAAACAAAATGAAACGCCACGCTGTATATAGCTATGGTATTTATGGTTAAAACTACAGCAATTATAAAGAAATTAGTCGTTTTATTTCTTGTATTCCATTTACGAAATTCCGAAACGCTATAGAACATCAAAATCAAAAAGAAATACTTGTTATAAAGCAAACAGAAAAAGAGCCTCCATTCCATCACTCTATGCAATCCATTCGAAAACGGCAAATAATATTTATTCTCCCATATAAATTTGGCGAGTCAAATAATTCGCGTTTAGCAAAAGCACAACAAAAAAAAACAAAAAAAAACATATGCAAAGCTGTCTAAATTGACTGTTATAGGTCGTTAGAGGTCGCCACCATTTAATACATTCATAATAATTACTGATTAAATGATATAAATAATATTACTTATAAACACATACATCAATCTATTTTTTGCCTAAGAGTGAGCTGAACGGTCGGACAGACAACTCGATGGATGGACGGACAAAATGGATGGATGGACAGCTGAGACAAGTTGGAAATCAAGCTTAATACTTCAAAATGTCGATCATGATAATTGCTGAAATAATACTAAGAATTATTGCTGTTATTCGTCGTTGATGTAGTGCTGTTATTGCTGATGGTGCTGGCTGCTGTTGCTGTTCATATCGCTGATACTGTTGCTTTTATTGTTGCTGATAATTATGAAGGCGACGCTCACTACTACCGCTAGGTTGCTTTATGCGGCATTGTCGTGAGAGAACTCTGGTTGTATCGTAGTTTATAGCGAAAAAAGGAACAAAGTTTCGAGCAGTCTTGTTGTTTGTCCATCTGTGGGATATATTCATGAAGTATTTATTACAGTTGCAGACCGCGACCTCTGTGTGTTAATAAGTATATATGTACGTATATATTTAAATGCCATTTGTTTTATTAAAATATAATGATTATATTTCACCAATAGGCAGTTTGAAATGATTGTAAATGTAGCGATCAGTCATAACGTTGAAATGATGAGAATGAATAATGAAATATTTATGAAACAACAAAATGAAATATGAGGGATATGAAATTAAGCTGTATTTAGTGGTCTGTGTAAAATTAAGGTGTTTTATGAAAAATATACTAGCAGTGCTGTAAAGAACTAGATTAAGTAGTATTGTAGTTTTCTGGAGCTGTAAGAACATGTTTTATTGCCATTTATCTAGTAATATATTTATGAAAAAAACACCACGGTTTCAGGCATAATATAAGTCATTCCTGATTTAACCTACAGGAAATATCTCACAAGATAGAAATGGAGTCTCAACCGTATTCATCTCTACTGTTTGCACTAATATTTTTAATTAATGCAGCATAGAGGGAAATATAATCTGGAGAAACGAAATCGTTCACCTCAGGCTCGAGCAAACTAAATGCCTGAGGTTACGGCCATAGATTTATACATAGCTAACAAATAGTAAATACCATAGACTTGAACCCAAATGACATCAAGCACTGTCAAACAACAAAAGTTTCCTTGATCCTACTAGTAGCACATTTCACTGGTGACAGGACCTACGGAAAGTGGCTACACAAAAAGAGAACTTAAAACTTTACATATTGATAGTAGAGAGGGGAGAGGCATTAGCATAAAATGTGTTATGTTTGAAGCCACCCTTTGCGCTTATTTTATAACACGTTGAATAGAGGGAATTAATGCATTGATTTCAACTCTCTCTCAATTCCAAAAAGCAAAATGTTCAACTAGTAGGCTCAAACAGTTTCCTTACCATTTATTGTCTATAAGATATATATTGTAGAATAAAGAAAACAGAGCAACCTGTCATCTTTTTTTCACCTACGAGACATTAAACATTGGTTTGTTATAGATGTCAAATGATCAATAGCGCGGACATCAAACAAAATAATAGCACGATCCTTCAAACAAAAAACTGCCGGGCAAAGTTTTATCCGTTGGAGTCCGGAGAGAGTTCACAACGATATGTTGATATTCAGCATTATCTGAGTATTACGAAGTTAATGAATTATTTTCCAAAGAGCCTACGAATTAATTTAGTTTAAAACGACTGCATATTTGGTAGAAGACAAATTTCAAGCAAAGTTTAATAGCTTGCATCAAAGATCATTCATAACTAACAAACGTTATTATTATTCACACCCATTTCAAATCCAATCAGTTTACATATATTTTCTTACAATTACTCGTACCATCATAAGTACATTGGTTTTGAAACGAAACAGGAGAACTGCTTACAAACCGCATTTGTTCCCATAATTGTTTTCTCCTCGATAAATTTCAGAGTTTCTCACTACAATGAAAACACACACTTGTCAGACCGAATCTTTTGAGAATAGAGGCATTTCATTCAACTCTATTGGCGACAACGTTCGCTCATTCGTTGTGTCACAATTGATAAAAATCACAATTTTTCCATTTGAATAGAATTTTATGAATTCGTGCATAAAATTTCTAGTACAACAGCAGAAACCTCAGCGGTAAAAAATTCCATACCTTCTCCCCTTAAACAGCATCTTGATATGAGGCCATGGAGTAAAGCAAAATAGACAAAGAAATGGAATGTCTTCGCTGTTACAGTTATTCGCAACCATAGGAATTCATTGAGATTCCCAATTCAACAATGTAGTAAAACATGACGGAAGGAAGGCGATATCAGGGCAAATTGTAGGAAAATAATTTCGAAATAACGTTTGTCTGTAATGTAATTTTCTGCTGCATACAACAATTTTGTGGTTACTGATTTTTTCCTATCTCCATAGGGAGTAATTGAGTTATTGAGCCGCTACTGCAAAAGTTTTACAATATTCTCCGTACTTTTCTGAGCTAAATGTATCGTTGTAATGAAGTTTCGATTAGTAAATTCTAAGCTCAAGCTATTTTCCCACAACATCGTCCCTATAAAGCAGCGGTCATTCTTAACTTCGCTATTGCTTTCAGTATGCAAAACTTTTTAAATAATCTGAAATTCTCCTAAAAACACTTTAAATTAGAGAATTTATAATGAAACTCTGTGGTGCAAAAACTGCATCATCATCATTTTAATGTGTAAGCGAACAACAACGAGCACTTTACACTACCCAAGTCTCAAGATTGTTGCATATCACCGTAAATAATTTAGTTTTCTTTCATTTTCTTGTACATATCGTCAAGTTGTCGCTGCAACTATTGGTGCTGTTTTAGAGACGGCATACTCGTACATTATACGTAGCCTAGATGAAAAAATCCCGCCACATATATCTCTGAGGAGGTTTTAAGCTTTTGATTTTTTAAGCCATGGCTAGTAAGTGTTATGGCGGGGGACTACAAAATATCGTTGGTATTATGGATTATGATTATTATAATGATGGTGTTTTCCCCTCTCGCTTACTTTCTTGGATTTTTAAAAGTGTGGCTTGTATAAAAAGTGTTAAAGAAGTGGCACTTAAAACTGCTTAAATACTTTATGACCAAGCGTACGGAGCCTCACCGTCCGTCGCGATGGTCCTTGTGTTGGCACCTAAAGTGTTTCGAAAGAAAGCGTTTTCGGCTCATCGTTTTTTTTTTCTTTTTGTTTTTAACAATTTGCGTCTTCTTTTAAGTATTGGGTCATTAAAGTTTTACTAGTGGTGTTCAAAGGAGTTGAAGTAGCAGTAGAGATACGTTAAAGTCAAGACAACCACGAAACTAAGACGAAGAGATTTTTTTGTGTAACAACATTATTATTTTTCGGTTCTCAAGAGTTATGACTTTGTGAAACCAAATCTCTTGAAAACTGAAGATTACTTAGCCTCAGCGTCTTAATGTCTGGCAGAAATTGTGGTCAAGTAATGTGATTTGAAATTTGAGGTGGCGAGAGTAGGGCAAACACAGAAAATAGATTAGGAACCCAGCAATGAATATGGTGAATGGGGAATTGTATACTAAATAAATTTTCCACCATTTGTACATTAAACAGTAGAATAACTAAAAATAATTCAATAAGTAAATTAATATCGACAAATACATTCTTGGTGTGCGGATTCCCAAAGCATAATTAACCAAATTTTCTGAATCAAGCAAGCTTGCATACAATCTTGCAACAGCGTACTTAAGCGCCACCTATTGTATATAAATAATACTGTTTGCAAGATTATTACAGACATGAAAGACAAACTCTGTAAAATCTCGGCATAATCAGGTGAACGTATGGGAATCCTTATTCAACACACAAATTGTTGTATCTATCTTGCCATCTAAAGATTAGATAATTCTCACAAAATGCAATATTTACATATTACAGAAAATCCAGTTTATTTTATTCATTTATTTCATGTAAATGTCCGTAGAATTAGTAAGTACTAAAAAAAATAAGTCCTTCAGAGTTAAAAATCGTGAATATAGTCTGACATTGGTGACATTGTATATTTGCAAATTTTATTTCTCGGTATTTAATGAAAGTGACGTAATTGGTCCTCCTTCATGGAATTTCACCATCCTAATAAAACCTACTTCTGAATAGCCTGTTGATAAATGAAGAGCGCGGACAACGCGATAATAAGAAAAATCCTTGGAATTTGCTCTACTACTATTGTTTCATAAGTGACGCTACATATACAAAACTTTTATAAGCTGGAAATCTTGGGAAATAATAAACAGATCACCTCATTTTCACTGACTTAAAATATTTAAAATTTTCCCCATATATATATTTCAAAATCAATTTCTAATTGATCTTGTACTTGTGCTTAATCCATGAAATGTTAGTGGTATTATTTCAGAAACTGTTATGGATATAAGGACAGTAATTTTCCAAAGATCTGTTGTATTTGAAAGCACGGTCTAGGACTTTTTATGGCACACACCGACACGCAAATTTTATAACTACGAATTTTGTTGAACATTTTGGATGTTAAAGCTTCACAGTTGTAGTAGGAAAAACAGACAAATGTTCGTACAAATTTTAAATTTATTTTGAAAATATCTTGCGTGTCAACTGTTATATTTTAATCTCACAATTTTTCAAAACTATTACATGTACGAGGATCACCAATTTGCTAAACATCGTCATAAACTTTATTTTTTTTTTTATTTTATTAAATCAAGTTTATGTTTAATTTTTTAAATTGTATAGGAAGAAGTTACTTTTGTGTCCTATTTGCGCTTCACTTATTAATCGTACTACTATTGCAACCATTCAAAATATAACAACTGTTAACTGGCAAAATTTTGTCATAATCCGGTAGACGATATATGAGTGTGCCTGGAACACACAGATGCACATTTTAACAGATGCATTTTATGTTAATTTTTTCAAATTTAAAATTTGTTGAAAAACAAAAGTTTGCTGTTTTGACAAGTAAGGCAATAATTAATAATTGACTTGTAACTTGGGGAGTTAGAAATATTTTTAACAACAGTTACATTTTGAAGATATTCCTCTGGTGTCCTAATTGCGCACCACATTTCAAGTATCAGCCCACTAATTTTAAACTCTTCCCAAATATTATAGCTTCCTTTCGGCAAAATGTCTCCGCAATCCGTTGTTCGCTTGTTTTAGAAAGAAAAGAGATTCCCAGAATTGCTGTATTTGAAATTCTAGAAGTCTGTTTTCTGTTAATTGGAATTATATATAAGTTATTAACTTCTTCTGTCCAACATTCTCCTCACTTATAACAAGATAAATTAGAAAAATATTAGTAAAATATTTAAATTTCCAACAAAATTAAATATAAGCAACTTAAGTTTTAATTACCAGCATATTCCTAATATCAAATACATTTTTCTTTTTTTCGAAATCACAATTTGCCCTTCTGTTCCCAGTGGCAGCCGTTTTTGCTCTTTTCTTACTTCGTAATCCTGCGGCTTAAAGCCGAAAGGAACATTTTTCCCAAAATACTAGCAACAGTACCCTCAAACAACAAATTAATCGTACTTTTTATGGGATATACAGCTGGGCTCACCAAACCAAATCAAACTAGCAGGCTGGTTAATGCTCTGTGAATATGGATTGTAAGGCAAAATGTATTTATAGCATTGCATTTGATTCGTTGTGTATGAGTATAAGTATGTGTGTGTGTGTGTGTGTGTGAAAAGAGTGTGGTTACATCATAACAGACATGAGGCAATTCATCTTCATCCCTTAGAGCCGTTCCAGCAGTGGCATCAAGACCTCCGAAACAAATATGAAAAGTACGCATATTATCATATTTCTATAAATGTATGTTCTACAGGAGACATAAACCGAAAATGATGTATTTCGGCCTGTGTGTATTGTGAGTTTTTTCTTTTTTTTTCAACAGATAACAATAGAGATGAACACATATAGAACAAAAGCCAAATAGGGTGTGTTCAAATTGTCTAAGCATCATCAAATTTCCACCTTTTCACACACGTAGATACAGCGTTTACACTGCACAGAAGAGGGTTCCAAAAAAAGAAAGATGAATTACTTAGAAAAAAAAGAGAGCACTAGATGGGTACTGGTTATGTGCAGCTACAACAACATTAACGGGAGATATAATAATAATAAAAACCATTACGAAATCAACTTTTGTAGCAAAACGCATATGAGTCAAAAAACCAACAACAAAATAATAACAACGCAAGCACCATCCTCATCCTCATCATCATCGTTATCAACACCAGAGCACCAGTATTTGCTGCCTGTTAGATTTTATATTCTTTATTCGATGCTTTGTTAGAATTTTATGCATCGTAAAATTTCAACGCAGTTGACAAACACGAAACACCAGTCAAATGATGTATCCTCAAACAATGTGAGGACTTTTTAAACTGGTGTTGTCTTAAGGACTACAAAGGGGGAAGGATACGTTGTTTTTTCTGTTTCTTATACATCGGAAGGGATAATTCTTATGTAAATTAATATAAATATGAATGTTTTGTATAAGAATATGATTTTAAATTTTATGCCTAAGATGGGCGTAAGACATGTATGTAGACCATCTGAGATTTTTTACCATTGACAGGGCGAATTTGAAAGGATAATTAACTCTTATTTGTAATCAGAGATCTGTAACTGGAACTGGCGGCATTGTGTGAAATATTATTGGATATCATGAATGTGTTGTTAAAATATAACATTAAAGAGGCTTTACATTTTAACATGATTTAATTTTTTTGAGGGAAAATTCCACAATTAAAGTAAAGGATGACAGACAATACCTCACAGTAGTCCATAATATGTTACATGTTATTTATAATATAATGTATTAAATATTATAACCGTCATAATGAAATGTTACTGATCATAATTTTAAATTTAATTAATAGAATATATATTAAATCGTATTTAAATTTTGTTTGTGTAAACAAATGTTTTATCACTGCAATGATTTATCCTCTTCCTTCATCCCTTCCACCGTCTGTCTCATCAAAAACTCTTTCGTTTTATACGATTTGATATGATTTGCCGCTCTTTTCACTTGCCTTTTTAATAAATATACTTTAAAATACTTTAATGGCGACAAAATAATAAAACAGCGACTACATTGAAAAGAAATTAAACATTAAATACAGCAGCGGCAAAATAAAAATAAACATAAAGCGCGTTCGCATTATTATGAATATGAGGTGAATGCGTTCTGGTTTACTGTGGCATGGAAAAGAGTCAGAGAGCCATATTACAGTACCCTAAGCGCATAATATTTTGTGTTGGCTGTTGGCGTTTTGTATGTGATTTCGTTTTCTTCTTTAATTTTTCGAGTTTTGCGCCACAACCCAAACAGACAATAAAATTGTCTGAAAATAAATGTGAAAATAATGAATAATAAAAGTCAAAGAATACATGATTTCTTTATGACGCACAAAAAAAAAGAAAAAAAATTGTGTAGTATAAATATATGTCTATCAGTCGAATGACACTCGTTCGACATACCAACATTGCAAGCATCATAGCAAACCAATGCGATGAACCATTGCTTTTTTTTCTTTTGTTGAGTGACAAAAAATTTCGAAATCGTATAAATAATTTTATCTGTATATACATATATATACCTATACATATAAATACACTCCTATAAATATATATGCATATTTGTATTTATATATTGTAGGGTATTCTTTTGTTTCCATACATAAACATCTTCTTGACTGGTTGGACTATGAGTAATTAATTGCTTAGAACCATTAACAAACCGATTGTCATATGGAGTTCCTTGCTGTAGACATAAAAAGAGCAGCCGGTGATTTTTTATATTCCTAGCATTATAAGAGTGTGGAAAAACTCTTATTCAAAATTCATGATCCATAAATTATGAGTATAACAAGAAATTACAGCAACAGAGCTACAGCAGTGCAGACATAGTTAGATTTCTTCAAATTGCTATGACACTCTTTTACAGTCCGAATTCAGTTTAGAGTCTACGGTATACATTGAAATTTTGCCTGCGTCTCATCCTTAGTATATTACCTGCAATATTGCAGAAACTATTCCACGTTAGTAAAGATTTACTTACGTAAGTTTGACTATAATTGTTTGCACTGTATAGGGGCCACTGTCCAACACACAGACACACTTTAATTTTTATACATATAAGTTATCAGTAACTTGATTACGAAATATTTTACTACCAATCGATAATTAACATACATTACGCAAACTGATATCATTTTAGAAAATATTTTACTACCAATCGATAAATAACATACATTACGCAAACTGATATCATTTTAGAGTTTTTATTCTTTTACTTGCAATACTATAATAAAGTACAATAGAGTCTTAATAGAACCGAAGAGCTTCTACGCCAGTACAAAGCGAAATTTGAACAATATTACAGTTGGTAAAGAATAGTAGAAGACTAAAAGTGTTTATGAAGCAGTGCTAAGCAAGCTCTAATGTATGTAGGTGGTATTTTAGTCTATTATTTAGATATCTGGATCAGTTGCATATTACATATGAAACTGGTCCTTAGTATATATTCTGCCGAATATATCATTTCCGAGGTTTTACTCCTTAGCTAGCAATAACGTAATAATGCACAGCTGAATGCAAACAAGACCGTGAAGGGGATTGTAAGCAAGCTCAGATGTATTGCCTGTACACTGCTGGTGTTCTTGCTCAATACTTGGATGTGCGGAAGCACAAATCTGTCGTTTTGGTAGAAATACCAATCGTCGTTGCTGGTATTCTTTAAATTCCTCCTACTTTAAGTTCCTGTTCAAAAAATTAATTTTAATTAAATTTTTAATCAAAATTAATTACGGCAATATTCATTTCGTGTAAGCATTTTTATAAAGGACTTGTAAGTCGTCAAAATCTGTATTTACCAGAAAATACATTGCAAAATACGGTAGAAGACTAAAAGATTTTAAGACCTCTGAGGCCTTGGGTATCATATTAAAACGGGATACATATGTTGTTCATTGATACAAATGCCTGTAAAAACGATCGTGTGATGGGCTATCTTGCTATTTCTTCTACATTCTGTCTAATATAAAGAGGAAAATTATAGTAAACAAAATCGGCAGCAATCTATAACATAAGCCTCGAGCCATATACCTGTACTGATGATATGCTTATCGTGATTCATAAAGTCTTCACAAGTAATGGCATAAGAAAAGAGGGAATACATACATTTTTCAGATTTTTAATACGTTACTCTTATTTGCTTCCTTCCAAATTTAGAAAATATGTATCTCGATATCTTGATATTCACATAATTTGGAAAATATATTGATTAGCCTTTTTCAAAACCGCCTTGCAATCCGAGCTTATTTAGTAATCGCAAGACATCTTTCAAAAATTTACTTTAGTTGATCCCCCATTTTTACCTAACTGGCCTTTGTTTAAGAACACCTTTTTATCCGATTTATTACAAAAATAAAATCTTCGTACGAAAACTAGGCACAAATATTGATATTCACCTATTCCCACTCACTTTCGATTAAAATGTATTACGTTTCGAATACAACAAATACATGTAACATATAATAATTATATGCTAGTTTAACTTCTCCAAAATTGCCTTCTCTCTCATTCAAAATAATTGCCATGAAAGAGAATTGAGAAGCCGTTTCTACAGAATGCTGAGCGTTTCAATTTAACCGCAGTCGATTAATACTTTAATGATAATGTTAAATATAGAAAAGAGAGAGAAACATAATTTCCAAGAACTGGCCAACACGAAAGTCTTAAGCTAGAACCTATAATTATCCAAATAGAGATAGACCCTCATCATCATCATCGCCATCATGCGAGAAAAGTGAATAGCAACAAAATGTTTTACATTCCGATTAAAACCCCAAGTCCGAAGAGAAGTCAAATCAACACTTTGCAGTGAACATTTTGTGGGAAGCGTAAATAATTTCAATTAAATTGAAAATTTCTTTGGCTCGGGGGGATATTTAATTTGGTAATTGCACAGTAAAGAAACCACAAATTATTTCAACTAAAATAACAAGTTGTTGATACTAGAGCGACAATCATTGTCAGTCGACCAAAAATGCCAAATTGTTTATAAGTGTTAATAAGCAATTAAAAATGTAAGGCCTTAGTTGTTGATATGTAGAATTTGATGTTAACCCCCATTTATATGCATATGTCAGAAGTAAAGGGATTGTATGCGTTTGTGTGTTTTTTAAATGTTATGTAATTACTCTAAAAATAAACAAAATCAGCTGGAGTTTTCCTCTTGATATGTCCTCTTTAAAGTGAATTTAATTAAGGGGTTAATTTCAATCAATGTCAACTGTTTCACGCACTTTGTGTTGTTTTTTATAATGACAACTGCAGTGGCTTATCTAAACCTCATCTCATCATAGTTTAAAAAGGATGCTGCTGTACCAATTTCTCTTTTGGCCACAACCCCTTTTCATGGGCAATTGCAGTTCCATTTACGTTTTTCTGCTGTCATTGTTGCTGCTGCGCATTATCATCAACGTTATCTTCAATTTTACATACCATAAAATTGTAACAGTTACAACAATGAATTTCGGGGATGGTGACAGCGAGGACGCCTTTTTCAATCGAGATTTTTATTTTGGATTTGGTGTTTGTTTGTCACTACGTTGATTTGTTGTAATGCGATTAAACTTTTCTGGTCCGTGTGTTTTTTTATTTATTATTATTTTTTTTTTTTTTTTGTATTCAGCATTTTTCGATTTACTGATATCTTGCTGTTTTTATTTAATGTTATTCTAAAGTGTTTTGTGTTTGTTTTCTTTTAATCGCACAATTTTATTGATCTTTAGATGAATGTTGTGCCCATAATTGTTAAGCTGACATTAATGGTTTGGTTCGTTTAGCATTTGAAAAAATTAATTCCACGCGAAAGGGCTTTTTAAGATTAGAGAAGTAATTGGCCAAGGATTTTTCATTAGGGAATTTGGAAGCAAGTAAAGCATTTCAACTTTTGAATGGAAGGATACACCTAATCGCACAAATAATCGTAGACATTAAAATTTTTCCGTGTTGGGGGGAAGTAAATGATTAACGTTTAATAATCAATAATCCTGTATCTCCAATTATTGCAAAGTAAGATTTTACGCTGACGTTGGAAATTTGTTCATGCGGAGGGAGGTAAACGAGGATAGAGGTCTGATGAAAGTGAAAATGTAAAAACCCGTATAAACCCAAGCCACATAGCCTGATGAAACCGATACCGAAAGAAAGTGCAGGAAAATCTACTATATGTTTTTTTCACACTCTCACAGCACGATGTTTTTGACTAAGAGAAGAGTTTCTCGACCAGATGGTGCGTAAAACTTTGACATGTTACTTGAACCTTTTCAATCTGCGAGAAAATGCAGCCTTCCCAAACAGTAAGAAAGAACCAGAAAATGTATGGCGATAAATAAAAACAAATTCCTGTTATTGATTTCAATGAGTAAAGATCATTTTGGGCCCAAAAGTCTAATATTTTTGCTTTCGATGACATATTAGTCTTTATGGCCGGGGATATGCCTAAAAACAGAGAAACTTAAATGCATTAAATACTTGAGACAGTACAAAAGAAAGGGGGAAAACTTTTTTTTGTGTTGAATGTTTTGTTTTGTCAGAAAGAGTTTTGGCAACCATAACTATTAACGAAAAAGATGAAATTATTCTACTGTTTTCTTAAGCATGAGCAGTGAACCGGCAAATTTGACTTAGTGAGGTTATACGCATTTGATTTTCTGATCCACTGAATTGATAGATAGCACTGTTTTCAATCATTTGAAAGGACAATTTTATTTCCAATTAAAACTAAAAGAACCAATAAATTTTAAGAATTATATTTGAATTTCAAATAGAAATTCGAATTTTTTTATTTGAAAACTGAAAGCATTGATCAAAAATTAAAATATGCGTTTGAAATTAGAAAGACATCATTTGAAATTCATACCCATTCAGTTAATACTCAAAAGACAGCAATTGGAATTGAAAACATGTCAGTCGAATTTCGAAAGACATTAGAAAATATCTATCGAAATTTAAGTTTCTAAATTCCAAGTCCTTCATTTTTATTACCGATTTTCACATTTTAAACGAACCTTTCATTTTACGTTGATAATTTTCGAATTTCAAAAACCAAGTTTGAACTTCAATTGATATTTTTCAATTTTAAATGGAATTTTCGAACCTCAGTTGAGTTTTTTCAAATTTAAATTGGAATTGGTGTATTGTGCACATTTATCAAACCAAATGTTTCCTTGAAAATATTAGATTCCTTAAGATTTTCTTAAGATTCGCGTTTCCAATAAGAGCATATTTAGTCATTAGGCATTTGATTTTCTGAACTTACCAGGGTCTGACGTATCTAAGACAGGTGGTTGTTGAGATAATGGGCCAGGTGTACTACCAGCGCCCGGCGATCTAGCATCTTCGTTCATGGCTCCACCATACGATAATGATGAACTAGGAGGCCGCTATAAAATTAAATAATAAACGAAATCAACAAATTAATATAATATTATATAACTCTTAACTTATTTTTAACACATAAACAAGAAAATTAAAAACCTATAAAATATTATGTTATAAACAAACGATAAATATTATTTATTGTTACAATTATTATTAGAAGAAGACTTCATAAATTTGACAAGAAAAAGTCTCCCTAAACCGTAACGTTGACAACAGCAAATAATTTGATAACTTCTTATACAAATTTATTAACAAAAAAAAAATCATTTCAATTTAAAGGCCATTAAAATACAAAAATACTTTATGGCTATTTTTTGTGTATATTCAAATAATTTCGACGCCTTTACTCGACGAAAACGTTTTAAGGTAATCAGTCTCTTGGAGTGCTATGCAAATGAAAGCACGTTTTTTATAAAGGTGTAATTAATATAATTAAAAATACATTATACAAAACAACACAAAAATTACTTTTTTATGCGCAAAAAAAGAAAAAAACGACGTAAAGTACAAAACGAACGACAAGGTAAAAAACCAACATCACAAACCTTTATGAATTTCAATTAAATTGAAGACATTTTTTTTTTCTTTCATACTGCTTTCAAAATTCTATTAAAAGTCTTTGTACATTTTGTAAGAAAGCAGTTTTTTGTTTTGCTGCTTCTTTTCTGTTTTTAAGTTGTGCAAAGCTTAAACGTTGTCTTTTATGCAAAAGCCGCTGAGAAATGTCAAAATGTCATACTTAGTCACCGTAGTTATTGTTGTTGGCCGTGTTGCTTGGTTGACTATTTCATTCGGGATTTTCAGTTGGGGTTCTGTGTGTGCGCTTTAAGGAAAGTGGTAGTCTAGACTTTTTGTCTATAAATGGCATTTGATGGAAATTAATGCAAAAAATTAATATGGCTGAGAAGCGTAATGTAACGCTCGACGCATGTAAACCTTTTTCGATGGCTAAACTTCTCTTTCTCCTGCACATAATGATGACGTGGTGGCATACTAATTCATACTTGTAGGCAATGGCGTACAAAAAATATGAATTATTAAAAAGCGAGAAAAAATACGTTTTTTAATTTGTTTCTTGTGTGCTGCGTTTAAGACAAAATTTTATACTTATTTAAAGTTAAACCTCAACCTGAACTGCAGGAGTTCCTTGCTAGCGTAACTAACTCCTGAGACGCACACATACATTGCTGTTCGCTCCATCACCACCGTGGTCGCCGTTGTTGTCAAACATCAACTGCTACTGCTGCTGATGGTGCTTCTAGTTAATTTACGCTCTGTACTCCATGGCCGATGTACACATATTGTCATATATATATGTATATATGCAGTATATGTTTACTCAATGTTCAAAGTATTAATGTACAGTTTAAAGCTATTTGGATTTTTTGTGTAGCTGTACTTTTATTTCTTTATTTCAATTCATACTTTGCTTGTTCTCCTCCTCCCTGGCTAGAGTTTTGAGAGCTCAGCTAGAGCTCCAGCTCTGTGACTGCCTTTCAGAAGTGCGTGTTGTGAATTTTATTAAATATGAAGGAATATTTGTTGAATTAAATATATTTACACCGACTTGACATTTTCCCAAAGCCTTGAATTTTAATATAGTTTAGTTTTGAATACTGAAACTGCAGACAGCGTAGAACAAAAATAAAAAAAAACACAACGGCAACGTAATAAAATATATCAAAACACCCTTCCTTTGTTTATAGTAACCTTTGGTCTTTGAACACTCTGGCGTGTACTGAAATAGAAAAGGCAAACTATTCAAGTTTAGTCTGCAAGGGATTACATTTTCAAGTGTCTTATCTCATCTTTAATACATTTTCACTTAATTGTTGATTATATTTCATCTATAAGCTATAAAACATTTTAGGTTTCCATCCTAAAGTGGTAGCACAGGTCTTCTGAAGCTACTCTCGTTGTTATAGAAAGAGACCAATTGAAATCAAATTGTGACCCCTTGGAAAAACTAATAAACTAATAATTAAAAATCTATAATATATAATATTGTGTTTTTATGAGGTATAAAAAAATATATTAAAGTTACATAAAAAAAAAACATTTAATTACTCTCAAGTGACGGATGAGTCATTTAAAATTACCAGAAACTTAAAACACAAGAGACGAAACTATTCCATAGAAATCTGTGCAAACGAGAAGTACATAGGAATACATTTTTGAAACTTTTATAAAAGGTTTTAAGATAATAATTGTTGCATTACAGATTATAATGTATACATATAAGAAATCAAAGCACCTGCAAATGCAGCCAAAAGCGATGGGTGGAAATAGTTATCTTCTAGGTTAAGGTTTCCTAGAGATGGAAATAAAATATTTGCGTCATAATTGTCTCTAACAATAAAAGGATATAAAAAAATATCTTTTTCAAAAATTCTTATCAAACAAGAGTCATGCAACAAAACACCACAAACATGCGGTACACTGCAAAGTTTTGAGAAAATACTTTTCTGTACGATCTGTGGATTACAAATACAAAATGAAGAAGAGGGGGTAGAACACATTTTTTAAAACCCAGAAATCGTAAAAACCGGTCGTTAACGACTGGAGTTGGCAATTGGTTGTTTATGATTAGTTTACAAAATAGTACAATAGATTTACAGTAGAGGGAGCTTAAACGTCAATACATGTAAATTATGTATAAGAAACAGATAACTACAACAACCACCTACATGCTTAAAACACGTTCCTTATAACTCAAATCATGTCAATAATTTCAAAGTGGGTTTTTGTATAATGAAATTCTGACATTCGATACAAATCGATACAAAATGAGTTAACAAATTTAACATTCAGATAACAGCAGCTGCTTTTGTCCTTTATGATAGCAACACTTCAAATTAAACGAGATTCCATTGGCGTAAATCACTTTTGGTGTTTACGTGCTTTTTATGTAATAATTCCTGGTAACATATACATTTCCTTTACTAAATGCCCTCCCAGCAACTTGTTCACTTCAACAAACTTTTTTCCCCACAATCCACAAAATTGAAAAAACAAAAGTTTTGTAACATTCTTAAGAACTTCGAAAAAGTTGCAGCAACTTTATTGAATAACCATTTTCTGAATCTCTCTCCCGGTCGCTCTAAGGATAAAAGACATAAACAAAAGTAATTTGTTAAGTAACGGTCATCATAACATAAGAAACTTATTTAAACTATGTTTTGAACAGAAAAAGGAAGAAAAATACAACACAGAACAGACCCTTGGAAAAACATTTAATTACTTTTGTGCTAAACTTTACACACAATTACATTTAATAAATTTGCACCCAAGTAGATGACCATTGAAGAGCAAACTGAAACCACCCCAAAAATATTATGTGGTTATTCCTTCTTCACAAAACATTTGAATAAATCCGGCTTTAATGACCTGCTTTCCGAGTACGAGTATGAGCATGCACACAAATATAGAGATTAAAATTTGTCGGCAAACCCTCAAATCAAATCCTGGTAATGAAGCCGACGATGACGATGTCATCTGTGATGACGACGATGATGATTGTGTGCATTGAACGAGGGTACAACGACATGATTTTCCCATACTTTATGAATTAACTTTGAGATTTCCCTTAAACAAAATACTTGTAGTAAAATAATAATGCACTCACACAACCAGATAATTGTCATTTTGAGCTATATAATCATTAAGTATTTTTCCCCCACGTTTTGGGAGACGACAGTGACAATGACTGCGACGTGTATCTGGAGTAGCACACGTTCGACCAAAAATGATTATAGTGTCTGTTCTATAATTTGTGTTTGATGACCATCCCACCCTGACTACCTCGGCGACTACCCTCTCGCTCAAGCAATCAGGCAGTCAGCCAGTTAGGTCGTCAGTCACCCAGTCTTCTACTAGCAAAGCAGTCAAATTATCGGTAAAATTATTTCTGTTATTCAGCCACCCTTCTCGAAGAGCTTAACAGCAATTCGGCTTCACCCGGTAAGTGTTTTGTTGTGTTATTTCTAAACGTTTCTAGTTTGGTGGGATGTGTGGGAACATTTTGTGTATGCGAGTACTTGTAGTCTATTTGATTTTTGATGTCACTTACACATCACACTCTGCCGCGGGGACTGCAAAGACGCTCTAACAAGTCTCCAGCAATGTCGTCTTTCGTCTCTAATAATCATTTTCAGTTTGACGTTCGTTTAAGCTTATGTCCTTTGGGTATTTGCGTATGTCTGTTTGCCTCCGTCACCGCCGCCCAGAGTTTCCAAAATAACCCAATACTCGAAATCACCCAAGAGAAGTGCTCTCTGTTCAGTTGAACGCCACAACAAAAGTCACCCTCGCCGAGAAAACCCAGTCGGCTAACAATTCCACAGGACTTGCGTTAATTTGTTTGCATTTCTGGTGTGCCGGCTGGCATTGTTTGTTGTTGGTAATTGTTGAGAATTCAACTGTGGTTCCTGGTGTTGTTGCTGTTGATTTCAAGTATGTTGTTATTTCTTCCGTTAACACCCAAACAACACTGGAGTCGTCGAGCAGTCGCAACACTCTCTGAGGTGTGGAAACAAAAGAACGTGCTTTTGTTTGCCACGGTTAGCTTCTGCAGTAGGATGGCATAGAATTCTTCACATATTTAAGTATATGTTTTATAATTGGCTGGTGTTATTATAGATCTCAGGAATAAACGACGTCAAGTAGTTGGGTGGAAGGAGGAGGAACTTGATCTGCGAAAAATCATATCAAATTTCGCATTGAATTGATTTTGCTACTTGATGGGAAAATGTTGTTGCTTTGTTACGTAATGGGAAATAATTTGCGGAAGGGTATGTTTAAAGGAAACTTAGGGAGTTAGAGGATAATAACTCTAATAACTGATGAATAATCTAGAAGCAATCTTAATAAAAGATGTATTACTTTTCTAAAAATCATTGTCTGAACTGATAATCTACTTACTGGAAGATTTGAGGCTGTGCCATTTCCCGCAATGCTCATCCACAGTTTTTTCAACTTGGTTAACTCTTTACTTAGCTTGAAGCGACCTATTGAGCTGAAGATTTATATCCAAAGAAATTAAATACGTTCATTTCATTACTTCTCTATATTACAGATTTCCAATCACAGAAAGTATTATCCTTTGCTATGCAAAATTAAAATCGTGATATTCTAAAGCATCCTCTTAATGTGGGGAGGAATATTTAATGTATGAACATTTTAGACTCCTTCAAATGTCCCGCAATTTAACTCGAACATTTTTTGAAAGTCGAAACGGTACCTTCATTTGGAAAACTTTTTATTCATCACGCTGTAACGCAATTATTCTAAAAACTATTACAGATACGTAGGAAGCAACATCCTAAAGTTTCACTACAATTGGATAGCCGGTACAGCACTGTCTACGTATTACACAAACACACATTCCGTCATACAATCAGGGTTTGGGTCTGGCATTGGTGATGTGGTGACCTTCTTACACCAACTATAGTTGGTAACCGCTGACCTCTTATTCCGATGGTTTTTACGGTGATAATAACCATTTTTCTTGATATTATTGGAATCTGAAATTGCTTCCAAAATTTTTGTTCATTCTTGACCCATCTCCTGGCCAGTAATCGAACCTGACATATTCGGGTTGCAAATCTATGCTGCTTCCACTGAGCTGTTGCAAGCTATCGACGAGGTATAATCTTTAAATGTGTTACTGTTAAGAAAGTATTTTCCAAATGTCGAATTGGGGTATATACAGGATTATCGAACTTAGTGGTTTCAAAACCGTCAGTCTGACAAGGCTGTCAGCTGTTAGATTTGCCATTTATGAATACAATCAAAGAACGCATTAAACTTTCGTTAAAACTTTCTACAAAAATGGTGATTCAAACTGTGGAAGGAACTGGTGAGATTATAAAGAAATTTGAAGGGATTGATAGTGGTCCAGATATGGTCAGGTTTGAGCATCATCGCAATGCACGCACTGCCGAAACTATTGCTTCTGTTACTGAAAGTGCAGCGACTAATCCGAATCGGAACTCAGAGCACTACATCCGTATGATAACCGGCTTTTTTGGCCTACAATTGAATATTATGAATGTGGTTTCAACAAGATAGTTCTGCGAACGATTTTGGCTTTATTGCAACAGAAGCTGCCAGAAAGCGTAATTTAACGTTTTGATACCGTCAATTGGCCACCAAGATCATACGATATGAAAATAATAGGGAACTGCTTTAGAGGTACTGTCTGATTTACGGATTTTTTTCAGATCAAATTTTCATGGTATTTTTATTCAGTATTGTCTGAAATTTCATCATTCAAAAGCTTAGCTCGACTGAAGCCCGTTATATCGTTATATGGGGCGCAATTATGGACAACATTTCAAAGCAATAATCTTTAAGCAATAAACTCAGGGAAAGTATTTGTTTCATAAACAAAAACTTTTTTTTTGAAAAAAAACCTATAAATGAATGTTAGCAGATGAGGATTTTTCTGGGTCAATGTGGCGATCTGCGCAGTGCGACATCTATTTCAATGAATTATTTCGCTTTAATCAATTTTGCAAAAAAAAAAAAATCGTAAACCATTACAAGTTTCATGTCATTACGAATTGGTATATTAAAATCAGCATTATAAAGATTAAGCAAAAAGTATAAGTTGTTATTACAAATAATTTCCCATCAAACACTTCACACTCTTCCGCCGAACGTTTAAAAGCAAAAATAATGATAATAGTAATAGTTATTATATAATTTCCATCCATATTTTTTTTTTAAATGGGCATTTAACACACTCTCTTGGCCAGAGCACTGGAAATGCTTTGAGCGGCGCGATAGCCTATTTTATGACTTGTAATATGTAAATTGCGGAGAATTCAGAACAAATTCATATCTGTTCACACACACATACCGTAAAGCCATGCATGAGTGCCTTTCAGAAAATAATACAAAACAAAGCAGGCTATAAGATTGGGAGAATTTTCCATTATCACTAAATGCATGCATTGGCGTTTTTTTTTTTTTGCTGTTATTGTTTGTTTTTCATTTTGCTTCAATCATGTATGAAATTGAAATTCAATACTGTTGGCGGCTTTAAACTTTCTGTGTTTTACCTTCTGTTAAACTTTGCTGTCCTCGAAAACAAAAAACCGTAGTAGGAAACTGACAACAAGTGCTAAAAGAATTCCACCTTTAATCCCTTAAAGTGTTACAAAGTCTCCTGTGGCCGTCTTTAGGCTATCGTCCTCATGCCTCTGAAGGCGGCTTATTTTCTGTATTTTTTCGCTTCAACGATCGAATGCGAAGAGGAGCCGCTGCATAGCCTAAGTAGTCCATTGAAAAAGTATATCAAATTTCCTTGAGAAAATTTTTTTCGGTTAGAATATCTCGAATGAGGAAAAAAATACATGGCAGCACGTGCAAGTATTAACCCCTTATGGAATTTTTCCCCTGGTTAATTAATAGCTTACCAATTAACCGAAATTAAGTTATCAAATTGCATCTTAAACTTTGTGTTTGTTTGTGTTGCTGCTCGTCTGTCAGAGTTTTATGGAGCAGTTTGGTTTTAATAGGAAAAGAACATGTAACGTGTTTTCTATAATTGAAAAGTAGGTTCGGAGTAATAGCAGTTGAACAGCAAAAACATTTATGTAATTTTGTTAAAGTATTACGGAATATAATTTTCCTATAATGCCATTTCATGCGTTTATCATCTTTGCATGTTCTCCAGTAATTACTGCGAACAGAACAGCAACAGAGAGAAACACGGTATGGAAAGATAAAAACAAATATTCAAATTAAAATGCATTAGAATAAATTATTGTCTGAGGAGCCGGAGGAGGAGTAGCAAAAGCGATAGCTCGAGTGCTAAGAACACTAATGCTGCTAACAATTATAATTGTTCTTGTTGTTATTTTGTAAGGAAATTATGAATTAAAATAATTGAAATACTAATATGTGAGTGTAAACTTTGAAACGCAATTGTTAGTTGTATGAATGATGACGTTGAGAGCGTTTTGTAATCTTAAGGGACTTTTTTTGCTCTATGATCCCGCATTTAAAATACAATTTTATTTCATCTTATTGTGAACTAAAGACCAATAAAGTGATCAACTTTTTCGCCTTTTTGCTAAAGCCGCTTGGCTGCATATGTTTGCCTCGCTGTTGTTGATACTTTTGTAAACTCTAGCGTTTGGATATTTCCTTCTTTGTTTCCTTTTGGTTGTTGGAGAGTTTCAATTTCATTTCCATTATTTGTATCTTGTTATCTTTAACAATTTAGTCACGTTTATGTTGCTGCTCTCCACCACATCCACTTAAAGAAGAAAAAGGTTGCAAATTATTTATTTATAAACTTTAAATGCTGACTAAAGACACTTGTAGTACTATAACGTAATACACTTTCGGGCTGTCCGTCGGTGTGCCCGCCAAGCAGCTAGCCTGCCAGCCTGCCAGACCCTGGTACAGTTTAGAATAAAAATGCCACATCAAACCTCGTCACTTAACCGTGGCGGTGGCGGCACATACGTTTCTTCTCCTGCCACTTCGTCGGCTTCGTGTGTTTGCCACGTTTATGTGACTTTTCCTAAGGGATTTTGGTGTTTGGTATTTAGTGGCTCTCACCGGCTGGCCCCCAAGTGTTGGTATGCTCTCTAAGTTATAGTACTACCTTCATACGGACAGCATTTCGTCCTTAGAAATATCGTGTTTTGTTCCTTGTGAGTGTGATGTTTTAATTTTTAATCATTTTAATAGAGCAGAATGAGTTTATTAAATATTTATTAGAACAAAATAGGAAAAAACAGGGAATGCAGGCACCACAAAAAAGGCAACTAGTTAAAATAAGATATCAATGAGTTGATCAAAAATTTACGAGATATTTGTTCAAACATGAGTTCATTTATTTGTTAGCAAATTGAAAGAAAAAAATCAATTTGTGTAGTAAACATAAATTAACAGAATGAAGATGGCAGTTGAACTAAATTCACCATAACATAGTTTCACGTTTAACACAGTATACGAGTATATCACATTAGGTAAAAATTAAGATATTGCACACAACTATAAAATTATATTCAAATATATGCAGTTGAAGCATATGCAGAGTTACCCATTAAATACTATGTGTAATGTAGGAAATGGGAACTTTTTATAATGCATTTGGACAGATTCCATTAAAATTTTTAACTTATTTAGTTTGTTATCAGAAGGGCATCAAAATTTTTTCTTGAATTAGAAAAACAATTCGCTTGAAGTAAAAAAAAAAAGATTTCGATCGTATGGGAAACTTTTAATAGTCAAAGATTTTACTGAGCCATTTTATATCCAGCAATATCTAGACTATTGTGTCATCTCTTTAACATGCTTATGGGGGCTTAGCGGAATTTAGACTAATCTAATGTGCGATCATTTTAATATTCTTATGGACAATGTGATGAGAAAAACTACATTACCGTCTTTAACCATGATATTATCGTATGGTCACCTTAACAGTGACGATCTAAACAACATTTGTCGAAAGCTACGAGATGTCACTGTAGCCCTCTCAGTAAAAGTGATTTCGACTGTAAACGAGGCGAGAGACAGATTGTTTACTCCAACGAGCAAGTAATAGGAACGGTATCAACGACGACTTTGGAGAACTGGTAAATTTTGTCTATCTTGACTCTACCTTAAATTAATTTCTCAATATCAGCTTGGATATAAGAAAAGGATTGCTTGCAAACAGATTCTATTAGAGGCAAAATAACCGATTTATAAGTAAATTATATCTCGACGAGCAAAAATCCAACTTTAGCAGGCTCTACTTGCCTTGATATAAAGTCCAGAATAACACAAGTGATAGAATCTAGTCTTGAAAGCTTCTGCGTAAAATATATGTGGATACATCCAAATATGAATCACAAGCTGTAAGAAGTGATCCAGAGAATTAAAATGCAGCAATTGCGTTAGATAGGTCATATTGTTAAGAAAGACCAAAACAGTCCAGTATGATGAGCAGCGCAGAAGAGGGTGACCACATTTATTAGAATGATCAGGTTTCTGAGAAGCTTTCGAAAGTTTGCGTAATGAAGAAGCGCAGAAGAGTGAAACATATGAATTGTTATTCCCCTTTTTCTATTTCAACTACCTATCTAAGTAAGCAATCAATGTTTAATGTGATTTCTGTTAAAATTTTTTGTCAATTTCTTTTGACTGTTGCTTTTGCTACTTTTTGCAGACTTGAAATATGTTTTGTGATGTTATTGTTAATTCTTATGATGAAAAGTAAAACGTTGGTTAAAATCTGATCTACACATGCTTGGACAATTTAGTGTATTATTGCAAGTTAAGTTAATAAGTATTGTAAGTTAATAGTAATATAGTTTCTTTCTTTCAGATTAATCGGGTTTCTATTATGATCTCGATCAAACTAATCATTGGCAACAATCGACGTGGTTACAACAAAATCTTCGTTTCAGTATAGAACCTACTACAGTCGCTACTACCGGGAATTATGCCACGAATAGTACATCAAGTATGGCTCTCATAATACTATATTTTCGTTTAGAGTTGTGAGTTGGGAGTCGCCGTATGTTCAGTTCTTTTGTGTTAAAATTTTTGATTTGAATTCCTTACAATACGGTCGTGGGAATCCTTTACGCGGTTTATGTATCAAAAGCGTTATAGAACCCACTCACCAATGTCCTGAGGCAAGTTCATGTTTTCGGGATTAAGCATGGGATTAAAACTCGTAAAAATTGGAACAATTGTTAACGGCTCATTAAACAAATAACCAAACAAATAAAACATACAAATAAACCTAAGCCACATTAAAAAGTAAACACAAAACCACTTTCAACACCCCTCCTCACCAATGATGAAAACAAGAGATAGACAGGATTTTGATGTGAAGGCTGATGTTTAGGATGATGGGAATGGAGTTGAACGACTGTCTATGATGACGACGACTATTACCCGGCCATCACTTGAGAAAGCCAAATACTACACAAAACATATTTTCTCTCTGCCTAATCAAATAACGAAAACATACGCTTTATGTCCTAATTTCCCCCCTTCGGGCAGCAAATTAAATGGCAAAATCACAATACTTGGGTAAAATAACAAGAAACAAAAAGGAAATCCTTAAAATAAACAATTAAATCCTTAATTTTTGCTCCAAACGTAATGATTTCCTAGCGGTCGAACTACATGTGTAAGTGCGCACAGAAGTGTGTTTTATTTAGCTGAACACATTCCCGTATTTGACGACTGAGTGATGGTAAGAAGGAATACACGTATATGTATGTGTATGTATTTGCGTAGCCAACCGTACAGCAGGGCACAGCAAGAGCAGGGAGTGTTTGTGTGTGCGTATGTGTGGAGAGAAAAGAAAGGCTAAACAATGATTTGTTTATTTTGATGGATTTGTTGTTCATTGCAGATGTAATACAGGGAGGGAGTTATTGCTGAGCTATATAATACGCCTTGTAGACATGGTTACTACCACTCCATGCTACTCATAGCCCTGGTCGTGTAGAGGTTGCTGTTGCTGACGATGATGTTGCTTGCTGTATCACTGCTGTTGTTGTCATATTTGTTTTTCCTGTTAATATTGTTGAGGTTTCTCGGTTATACTTCGTAAAGATTTGGTAGCTGCAAAACTAAGGTCTAAGGTTTCACTTAAGCATTTCCCTCGTGGTGTTTGCCTTCAATATATAGAAATCTAGAAAAGCAACAGCAACAACAGCGACAAACATACCAACAATAAGAAGAAAGC
>JAHXMU010000008.1:7973499-8006847 GCA_019455685.1 Philornis downsi
TATATGCATACACGTTTCTATGTGGTAGACTTGTGGGTTATGGCTGACTGTTTTTCCTAGAGTTTTACACATGAACGTCTATATATGTCTATATAGTATAAGTAGGTATTTGATTACCAACTACTAGACAGACTCCCCTGCCATTATGACTACATACATGTAGGGCTATTCAATTACACTTGAATACCGCGTATTAAATGAAATGTAAGTGTTTGCCACCTTGTAAGTTTAATTGCATTCATGGAATTAGATTGTCTGTTTTCGATTTTTGTTTCCAACTTCTGACGTCAGCATGGAGAGCGCCAGCATCAATATGTTATCAATATGTTATCAAATGACACAGGATGTTATTGATGAATGCAATTACAATTATTTTGTTTCTCTTCTTTTTTAAAAGAAGAAACATTTCAGGGAACGTACGAACTCCAATCGTACGAACCAATACAAAAACTAAGGCCCCTGTTCATAAACATTTAATGGAACTTTATGAATGAAAGCAGCCACCTATAGGACAATGATGAGAAAACCAAATATGATGGGAATGACAAAAATATAATTTGTTGTTTGAAAAAAATATGAATATTATCTGACAGATATTAATATGCGCATTCCCACAATGTTTTTGAAAATTTCAGACTGACTCAATATTATGCAAAAATTTTAGAAAATTGCAGATTTTAATATACTTGAATATTTATATTCCAATTGGTAAAAAATGCATGTGTATGTTGCTTATCTAGAGCTAGTTATCGGTATATCAGACAACGAAATAATGTTTCATATTGGAAAATGGGATCATATTTGCGAATCATTTTATGAACATTAATTATGAGTTTATTCTCGAAAATGTTTGACACACTTCAAAAACGTATACATGCTAAAAATTGCAGGGTATTTGTTATATGCTGATAAATATAATGATACGTTTCTTTTCAGCGCTCTAATTTTGAGTTTTAAACCAAATAACATTGTAATTTATAACTTAAAATTGTTCCGAAATTTTATTCGTTGGTTTTAGTTTGAGGGAATAGAACAAATTTTCTTCTGAGATACCTATCTGTTGGGTTGAAACAAACACGGAAAAACTGAGTTAGTTAGAAAAAAAAACAGAGTATTAACCTTATGCATTTCTAATGCTAATTTCTTTATATTTATTTCTACAATATTTGATGAAACAATTTGATTATACCTAAAAGTGTGCTATGACTTCACGGTATTCATCATTTGCAATTACAAATTAAATCTGAATAATGATAAATAGCATTGTCTTGAACCAAAATACAGTCGTGCATGAAAATGCCTTCTTATATAGTAGATATAAATATATTTTAAAGTGTTTTAGATTCAATCGACGAGACTCGCCAATCAATCAATTCAATGAATGATGACATAATGATGACATCCGCGAGATGACATATACATATTGCATTATGCTATATCTCAGCTGGCTCTTTGCGCAATCAAACTATTTTACTGACGATTGTATAGAGTGGAAGAATTAAAAACACTGGATTCAGACCATAGAGAGAGTACTGTCCGTAGGCTCGAGCAAACTGCGCCTGCAAAGCATGCTTTGGTATTATTCTGGAGACAATTTTTTTTCAATTTGCCAATATACCTCTTATACAATGCAATAAGGAAAAATTACAAATTGTTTTCGGTGGACTTCTAGGGTTTTTTCAAATAATTGGTCAAATTTACTTCATACTAAGAAAACTTAACATTTTGTTGAATTAATCATTTTCAAATTGTTTTGTTGTTAGCCCATTATATCCTCTTGAGCTGTACATAGTAAATTTGTGTTGAAGTACTCGTTCATTGACCATTTCGGTTAGCTTTATTATCTAAGGCCAAGTGACGTTTTTCTTAAGCGTAAGAAATCACTTTTCTTAGTTGCTATTACGGGTTTTATGGTTATTATTTTTTACTTATATTCTCGACCTGATAACAAAAGACTTTATTTATTTTTTATTTTTTGTTAAACAAACATTAGAGCTGATGGAGAATGTGTTCAGTCGGTTTTGATAATAAAGTTTAAATACAGAAGCCTTAAGATAAGCAAGTGATTTCTTTTTGGAATTTCATTCCATTTCAGTTCAGTTCAGTTCAGTTCAGATATAGCTGTAGTAAAAGCAAAGAAATACGTATAATGAAATTAATCAAGAAATTATCATGTTATCTGTTTATTTAGCAATGCGTCGCTGTTATGATAGTAAACAAAACAGTTTATACTGGCAAAACGATGAAAACGACAAAGTTCTAGTATTTTAAGACCTCAGTCATAAAAATTGGATTTTTATGGCAAATGTGTGGAAAAAGGGAAAACGTTACACTAAATACTTGGCACAGGTTTAAAGTGATTCGAAATTTAACACACTATGATTTTAGATGTGCTTTCGTTCTAATGAAACAACTTGCTATTATTTGGGTTTAAAGGCTGGCTGACTGCCTTCTTTGCGTCTTCATTTCTCCATTACAAAGAACGAAGCAGAAACACGCTATGATTTTGCCAAAAATTTCTGCCATGTCATATAAAAATGTTTCAAAAATGTCGTATGACGTCTGTAAGTCTAACCAGGTTGGTTTCATTGTTATGCCACCAAAATGAAATCGAAAACCTCCCTAAATTTTGGCCAAAATGTGAGTTCGACGAGTATGATTTTGCATTTCTTCAAAAGCTTACTTGCACAATTTTACTTTTGGACTTGTGCTCCATCGAAGAAATATGGAGTACTTACTCGTTCATTTACAAATAAAGCTATGACTTAACAAAATGTTGACCAGAAATTCTACAGGAAAAATGAACCAACTCCATTCAAGTAATAGCCCGAAATTGTTATTTTAAGTTTACTTTTAATGTTATCAATGCACAACATCTTTTTATTATGGAAATTGTTGTTGGCGGGGCCTCCCTCCTACCCTTTTATAACGCACAGAGGAGTATATGAGTTTCAAATTATTATTGTAATTCCTTTTCTTAGCCAAAGAATTTATACATTATACATCATGGCACTACAGAAAGCCGTATTTGGTACGAGTTTGTTGCTGTTTCAGTAAACATGATTCATCAAAAACTATACTATACCTTTTGAACTAAACATGATGAAGCACAAATATTTGTTTTGGTCGAGGAAAAATATGGTTGAATAGAGTGATTTTTTTGTTTTCCACCAGACTTGTAGACGTCAAAAACGCCACCGTATTGCGGTAGTTTTGTATAGACTATAGTCTATGTGGTCTCCAGCAATATGGGTGTACGAGTGCTTGTAGTTTTCGAAACTCTTCAAAGGAATTGTTGAGAGTAAAAAAACAAGGTGTTACTACTTGATGTGGTCATTGTCAAAGCATAAAGAATATACTTTTCATAATTATGCTTGGGGTCCTTATTTGTTGCCTAAAATGGAGATGGCTCTCATTGCAAGCCTTGTGACGCAAGCCGTCTGTCTCATGGTTTTCTTCGTCATCCAAATAGGTCATTATTTTTATTTGGCCGAAAGAAAATGAAAATAATTGAATGTTTCGGTTGTTACGAGAGGTGGTTAATGCGTGAAGAGGAAATGTGTGGTATTTGATAGAGGTTTGTCTTTGAATGAATCAACTAATTGTTTCTGAATTCGATTTAATGAAATGAATGCGCTATTAAAATATTTGATGGATTAGATGTTATCGTAATGATCAGTAAAACAGCTTTCTCCACTAAAAAAATTACTATCAGTCTAAACATTCCTTTAGCCACATGCTCTTTTCAATATTTCGAAATATTTAGCCAATACCCGCAAGATTATATATTTTATGGATATGGCTCTAAATTTATCTGAACATACCCCTTCATTCGTCTCAATTGCGCTTGATAAAATTTACAGAAAACAATCATTTATATTTTTCATATTTCTTAAAGCACAACAAGTCACGACTCTTTTTATCCTCTTTATCTTTGTATAACCTCTCTTGCTCAAGGGTAGAGGAAAGCATATTTTTTTAGCTTTAATGATAAGAAAAGATAGCGGAATTTTGAAAACTAGGTCAGCATGTGATTCGAAATCACCGCACATTTCAGTCTTTATAAAATTCATTTATGGATTAACCGAGTGTTCCAATTTAAACTGTTGATGCCAGACAAAAACCAAGCCATTACATTACAAAATTTGGGATAACTACAACTTTGCAGCATTCCAATAATTACCTCTAACGTATCGAATTGAAATTGCCTCCTTAAAATCTATAGCGTCACAGGTGCAGATCGGAGTAGAAATGCAATTTTAAAAAATGTGCGTTTTATCAGCCCTCCGTTTCCTGTTTCTGTCTATAAATAATGTCTTCATTTTCGAGGAAGCAAAACATAGCTGTGCCAGAAGAGATCATCGAATAAAGGGAGTCTACGGCACTTACTAATAAATGTCCCAGTTATTTCTCTCATAGTGCAGTTAAAACTAAATTCATACTGTATCTTTATTCCAACAGAATGCAGCCTAATATTTTGTCATGCTTTGTATTTTATGATGATTGGAAACTATCGAAAAATATCTCGCCGATTATTTAAATTTCTGAATATATGTTATTTCACTGTGAAAGTGGGAAATTTTTATCAGTGAGCTGATATATAAAGAGTCAAATATTTTCAGATACTCCAAGACAATGTTATTCCATTTCCAGCTTTCACATCTGAATTTGCCCCTTGGGATAGTTTCACTCAAATGCGGTTCGGTTTTTAATTGTATAGACTCTTACAACAACATTGGGAAGATTATTGATTTGGCAATATATCCATGGTCCTTCGAGCCGGTTTGCATCATCTACAACTGTTTGCATACATGAACCTTGTTTATTTGCTAAAACATTATATACATACTACATTTCTCTAATAATCTCCCAACAGACATTAAAATTTATATATATATACATATACATATATATATTTTTGTTTTTGTTTTTGGATAAAAAGTAAGAGAAATACGAAAGGAAACTTGCAAGACTCCAAAACAAATGCGATAATTATTCATATCGCATGTTTTACAACATTTTCAATTCACCAAAAGTCTTCCACATGCTACATACTTATCTATCTACCAAGTACATCAGCCGCAACATACTAAATATAATGAAGAATGCAAAGACAATCTCTTTTTTTATATCTGACGATAAATAGATTTTCTTCTCTTATGTCTCGAAAACTACAAGATATTAAGATAACCAAACATTTTACACACTTTCGCACATGAGAAATCTCTTTATTTTAAACAAGATTTGCATATAAGACATTATCGTTGGAGTGAGCGGAAGAAAAAGGAAACATTAAAACGATTTTTTATGCATTTTATATAGGATTTTCTTCATTATCTGTTGAGGCTAACAAACTGGCTGTTCTTTGCACAAGACACAGGCACAGAATAAAAAAAAGAAAGAACAAAAACAAAAACGTTAAAAGACGCAAGAATAACATGAAAAGCATTAATCGTATAATTAATTTGATGCATGTATTTTGAGACAAGTAGAGTAGAATCAAGTCGAGTTGAGTCAAATCGACTTGGGTCGCTGCATTTACTAAACATGTAGTACGAATAAGTAGAGTGGGGCCGGCACTCTCGTGGTGTTCACAAACATATGCAAACTATTTCGTGTAACATGTCACACACCCATGAGACAACAACTCAACAACGTTGCCGCAGCTCAACACACAAAAAAGCCAGAAACACAACAACATGCTTTATTTTAGAACAACTTAACATGTTTATCAGATTTTATGCGAAAGAACCTAACAAAATTCGTACACGCTGGCAACACTAATACCCCCGCTTATAAGATATGGCCGAATTGTGCGCAACAGTGGTGTTGATGTTTCGTGTTAAATTATGCTAAGCGTTAAGAATGGAGTTTAAAGAGTTATCATTTCATAAACTTCAGGAGATTTAACGGTGACATATTGTTTTGGCTGGGTAGAGTATATGCTTGCGGGTTCCTTTTGCTCTTTCTTTAGCCCTGATACCTGTGACATGCAATTTTTGTTTTGATAGTAATCGGCGATTTTTTCCCCGCTGCGGTGTGGCTGTTATTAGGTGTCCTCTTCAGACGATTTGAGACTGACTTGGGAATGTGTTGTGAACAGGATTATGTTCGTGTGACTAGGAATCCGTTTTTTTCTTTGCTCTGGAAATCCACTATCTACATATGCGCTAGTTGGCCTGTTATAGTCAGTTTTATGCTAAACTTTACTTCCAAAGTTGTAAAGTAAATGTATTTATCACGAAATCATGTTTAATGTTCAAAAGACGAATGAAAGAAAATCGAAATAAGATAAGAATTTGACATTTGAAATTAGTTTGTTGTTATGTGGCGTGGTGTTGGTGTTGCTGCGGCGATGTCGACGATGGTCGAACCATTACAGAAGAATGTTGGTTTTTGTGACAGCCAGAATTCACATTTGGTATTTTAGGATTTTGTTCGTTTTCTTCAGTGGGTTTATCAGTTATATTTGAGGATTAACATGGAAAGGTGGAAGGTATAAATATAAAGCATGCTAATAAGACAATTTGGAAACATTAATGGTAAAAGAAAAATAACTTAATTTTCATTAAAATTTAGGATTCCAAAAAACATTCCACTGATACGAAAATCCATATCCCAGAACTAAAATAGGGTTAATGCCAAGTCATTCCAGCTGCAACAGAATATATGCTATTAACTTCAATACCGTAAAACATCTTCTCCATTATGCATAACAACAATTTTTAACATCTCTACTTCTCGCAACTTACTTCAAGTACAAAATAATATTGGAAACTAATTTCTACAACATTTTTCCACATAACCGAAACATACAAATCTTGCAGTCGTCATTACCTACTTTCTCCTGCACTTTGGCGTTGTTGGTTTCAGGCAAAGTGTACGAATGAACCAAACCAGCCAGCCATTTGAACGCATTGCCACATGCATGCATTGTACTCGTATTCATGACACAGCTGGATACTACCGATGACTACGGTGACGATGGCGACGACTACGATTGCTCAGTTTACAGTTTTTCCATTAAAATTTTTTGCAAACCCCTGAACTATTGTTTTCCCGCTCAGTCTTCGTTTACGCATGATTAACGTACCCTTATGTAGCCGTTCACACAGAGAGGGGATTGCAACAAAAAGTGGGAAACTGGGAAAACACCTTTTGATAAAAAGTTAATTGTTTTAGGCCCGCCTGGTGGCAGCTACGAAACAAAGGCCAAAAAAATCTAAAGCAAAAGTGCATACAGCACACGGGTAGTCGAATTCTGCAACACGGAAACATTGCTCATTGTTGGAAAATTACAATTTTCCAAAAATAACAAAAAATTAAAATACGACAAAAAAGATATAGCCTGACATGCAGACAACCTTGGTGGCTAATCCGATTTTGGGTAATCCGAAACGGAGAAGAAGATTGATTACACTGAGATGCTGGCTGCTAACAAACGCACAACGAGCATCAAAAAAATTAAAATTTCTTGTTATTGTTTTAATACAAGGAAATGAAGAAAAGCAGCAGGCATATTCGCCAAAGTAAGCGAACACAACAGGATATTAAACTGGCATGCAGGAGGGCATAGAAAAATTGAGTTGTTTTTTCATTAATATGATATTGAATTCTTAAGTCACATTTTTCATAAGAAATTCAAATAATTTAATTATTTGTTATACATTGGGGTGAAAATGAAACGATAAGAATTTTAAAGTTCGTTGCGGTAAATATTTGTTTATCTGTTTGCGTTTTTTTTTTTTTTTTGTTTTTTTGTATAGAAATTGACATGTTTTTCGCCATAATTGTTGTGTCAACCGCCAAGTAAACATCATCATTTGTTGTAATATGGCTTTAAATTTGTTGCTGTAGTTGTAGTTGCAGTTTAATAAATTCAGTTTATAACAATTCCAAGCCATAATTCATGGTTTTATGTTTAAAACATTTTCATGTGTTAATTACTTTAACAAGTTTTGTCATGTTGTTGTTTAGTTGTTTTTTTCGCTCACTTTGGCTGAAATAGAAGTTGCCATTTTTTCCCCTTGTGTGTTCATTGCTATTGTACTTCGCCAACAATTCAATTAATTTTTATCGCAAAATAATTATGTTGCTAAACAATTTGTTGCACAGCCAAAGCAACGGAAATATCACTTATCGAAGTGCAAAAAAAAAAATCAGTATTGAATAATGTGTGCGACGGAGATAAAGATTTAAAGCTGTAATTACGATATAAGGAAATACTTTCGGAATGACTAAAGAATAGTTTAATGATGTTGGAGTTCATAACAAATGAAACGGTATAGTCAAAAATAACATCAAACATCACTTAATATTAAAATTTTAAAGCTAATTAATATTTAAATCAATTTATGGATGGAGGCAGAAATAATTATGGAAATAATTATGGAATTTTTGTTGTTAATTAAAACGGTTCTTCGTTCTGTTCAATATTGAATGTAATCGAAATCCCATCTAAATCTTGTTTAATTGTCCAATTGTAGTTGTTAACTTTGCTATTCAGATTAAAAGCCGTAATTGTAAGGAATTGATTTCGAAATAACTAAAGAATGGTTTAGATGGCCTTTCACGCCCTGTAATTTCGAACGTAACCTATAATCAAAAACAAATGTGATTCTCTTGTTTAATTGTGAAATTTTAATTACTGACTTTGCTGTTCACATTTGAGCCGTAATCGTAGGAGATTACTTTCGAGAAATGACTAACGTGTTGTTTAGTGACATTGAAATTCTAAACAAATGCAATTATTTTGAATGGTCCTTCGTGACTTTCGCGGACACTGTCAAAACCTGATGACGTTGCGAAATTTGAATTGTTAATATTATTATTTTGATGAAAGAAGATGGAGCTAAAAATTTGAAGCAATTCATTTAAAACCACATCTAAAAAGGTTTTTAGTTGTAACATTTTAATTGTCAATAATAATAATAATATTGAACATAACAAAAATCACACTCAAATCCTGTTTAATTATGAAATTTTAGATCATCTACATAATCAATAAAGATTTCACAATAGTGTTTCATACAATTTAATCAACATACTTGTGGTATTTTAAACATTTTTTTTTATTTACAATAAACCTAAACTCATTATAAAAAATAATGAAAATGTTATGCAGTGTTTAGAGAATTTCACAATGTCACAATGGTTGCTTTTATTTAAATGTTATCTATTATTAAGCTAAACCGAGAGATCGCCATAAATAGTCGTTTTCGATTAAGGCTTGCCATATTGTGCTGTTTTTTCTTTTGTTTTGCTTCCATCAATTCACGCCTTATGCATAAGTAAAAGTTCTGTTTTCTCACAAGTTATTTAACAAAATAAAACCTGACTGAAATGACCTTAACTTTAAACTCAAGCTGCAGAATGTGTTACTGTATATCTCCAGCTGGATTGCTAGAATTTGCTATTCTAAGCAAATCAAATATACGATTTTTGTTTTTTGCTTTTCTTATGATAGCGATCAATCAAGTTTTGTAGATGTTTAAAAGCATTCGACTGCTGCACCTTAATTTGTCAATGCTACGTTAAGAAATTAGAGAATGAAATGAGACAGTGAACAGATATCATGATGATATGTATTACACATTTTTAGTGGTTTTGATTTCATAACTGGTGAAGCTGCCAAATTTTACTTATATTATCGTACATTAGGCGCTTTATTCTCTTCCTCCCTCTGGTTGGGAGGAGCTTTCACTTGCTATGGCTTCGCTAAGCCTTTGCTTTCAACTCTCCTTTCCGTTTACTTCGGTCGTTGTTTTGTAACATGAGAAACCTTTTAACTGTCGTTAGGGGTTTATTCCGTTTATGTTCACTTTTCTAATTTGTTCTTGTCTGATTTTTATGCAAATCCAATTTTCCTATTCTACTACATACATAGCTTTGGCATTTATCTAATTTAGAACAATTTTTTGTTCTCCTGCGCTGTGCTTTTTAACTAAATTTATGTAAATCAAATCACTGGTGTTTAACTCGTACCTTTTGATTGCAGTCGCCTGTTCCCTTCCGCGCTCGTGTTTTCGTACATCCCCGGTACTATTTGAATATGCACCCCTTTTCAAACGTTTTAGCTTTCACAAATGAAACTCTTTATCATATTCATAAACTCATTACCGAAAAATGAACAAAAATTGAAAATGTTGTTAGAATGGGGGCGTTGGTGGGGTTGGTAGTAGAGTACAAATTATCATAATTTAACTGAGATTTTTTTTGGAAGTTGAGGGTGGACTAAAGAGTGAGCGGAGGAGGTGGTAATTTAATAGCTGTTAAAAGCTAAATATTTGGAAGCAAAAGGCTGTCTTAAATTATAATCAAATTTTGTGCTGAGTATAATTTCATGATGTTACTTTGAGAGAGATTTAACGTAAGGCGGAGTTAAGTAAACAAATTAGCAAAGATAAGAAAGTGACAAATTGTAAAATATTTTTTTAGAAAAGTAGTCCTTCTTGTAATTATTTTTAGCAATCATTTTTGACTTTTATTTTTAAATTTGCACAAGTTTGTACATGATAAAAAAGACATTTGATATATCTAAAACAGAAATTGTGGTACTTCAAGCCGAGCTGCTTATAAATATAGAAATAAATATATTTTCAGCCCATTCCCATCAGCCCATCAGCCCATTCTTGATGTTTCCAAATTTGGAGATGAGGCTTCCAAGCAACTTCTTAATGAAAGACAATTTTTTTGTACAATTAGATTAGTTGGCAACTCTGTTTCTAGGAAAAGTTCTGCTCGACCTTTTCTGCTTAAAACATTATGGTCCTTTAAACTTGACTACTTAAAAATCGTTTGTTCTTTAATTAACAAATCATAGAAGAAGGAACCAATTTAGAATTTAAATTCCCACCTTTTATAAACATAAGCATTTCTGTTTCAAATAATTGTGCAATAAAAGTAAGTCGACCTCGACTTTTAGGAAGTATAACAAGTTATTTTTTAATTTAGGTAGACGTCCTGTAAAACGTACAATTACAATTCTTACTTGAAATTTTGGTTGAAGAGAAGAGGAAAACTTTCAATTCTTTGTAAACATTTTCACATCCCTTGCCTTAGAAAGACAGAAAAATATACTGGCTTCCATGATTTCCATTAAAAAATGGAAGAAATTGCAAATGGTGTTAAAAACCAAAATAACATTCATTTATGTTCCTCAAATGCAAGTACGACATATCCAGAATGCGGGTAATACTGTGATTTTTTCCTTTTCTGTATAATCCAGTGCTTTTTATAGTAAACAGATACATGTAGAGAGAAGTCAATTGAAAGTGGTGGGAAAATCGTAAAACTGGCTCATAGGACCGTTAATTGCATTACTTTTCAAACCACCCAGATATTTAAATTTACGGATATTCACTCTCACCTCATCCGGCATTTATCAACTCATCAATGGATTTATTTTGGAAAAGTGAGCCCTTTTCAGTGAGCCGAATGATAGAATTATGTTAAAACTAATTGAATATAAGAAGATTTTCTTAGGGTGCAAAGGGAAGTTTAATACAATATTGCAAAAAGAAAACACACTCTATTTCCACTTAGAGATAAGCTGGAATTATTGAAAAATTAAGCCACAAGGACCACTTTGCTTAGCCGTTCTTCATACGATCATCAAACTCAACACATCACTCTCATTGCAGGTTTTTTTTTCATTTCAAATTTTCTTCAAATATCTCATGTTATTTTTCGTTTGCAATTTTTCAGCTTTCATTCATTTGAGCAATTTTTATGTATTTGAAGTGCAATTGTACATGATTTAACCTCTACAACTAACCCGACAGACAATTCTCAAATATTTTCACTTTGAAAATAAAATTAGACACAAAACTTTGGGGTTTGTCACCCCAGTGAAAGATGCCAAGCACACATTACGCGCGCACATTAGCAAGCGATGAAGATCGATGAAAAATTTACACGCATGATCGCAATATACACAATATAAAGCAAGAAACAGCCACAAAAAAAGCTAAAGAGAAGACAATATATTGCAAGTGTTCTGCTTTTAGAATACAAATAAATTGAAAAAGATGTCTATAGATTTTTCGGAGTGTTTTTCTTACATTTTTGCAATTTATGGGTGGTGTAAGTTTCGGTTGTGGTTTTGCTGCAAAGTAATTAATATGGCATCAATTTTGCTTGGGAGTGTTAGTGTGCTTCAAAAGAACAGGGAGTTTTTTTAACTGTGATATTTGAAATTGAAATTTAAAATTTCTTCCCAAAAAATTAATAATTTAACTTAAATTGTCTTGTTGTATGGTCGTCTGTCTGTCCATCCCATCCATCCATCCGCCTGTCTGTTGCGCTGCTGTGTCTGCAGACACAGTCAATGAAATCACTTTAGCACAGCGGGAGATGAGCACATTTTTTTCGGTGTTTCTCGTCGTTGTCGTTTTTTTTTCTGGGAGGATTGTTTCGTTTAAGTTTTAAGAAAAAATATTTTTGTATTTACGTTGGCTGTTTCACTGTTATTGTTTTCAGATGTCTGTGCTGATGTTGTTGTATTCGCCTCAAATACAGATAAAAAAAAAATACTTAAGCATTAACAAAAATATAAAATCACACAAAACCCCCAGAACAACACAAAACAAAAATCTTTTCAAAATTGAAATGATGTTCCAGCTTGAAATGTACGTAAAAGCTGAAGACTTTGTTTAAATTTTTTGTAGTGATTCAGAAAGCGATTTTGTTCAATTCACAAAATGACTTTTTGGAACGAAAAAAATCTTTCATTTGGGTTGAAGAACAGAGACGTCAAATGAATTAAACAAGTTTAGGGTAACATATTGGAATTATACACGTTTAGATTTCCAAACAAAAAAATTAAATTTAGTATGGAAGAAGCGATTTGGAAAAGACCTTGAGCCTAACGTGTATACTATTTTCTTCATTATCATTTTGTTATGGTATTCATTTGATCAATTGGCACAGTAAACTATCTATTTGTTTTGATTTTAAGTTAATCTAATGCTATTAGCTTCATTAAATTCATCACATTTTCATTGCCAAATTTTTTGCCTAATTGAATCCAATTACAATTATTTAAATGCCTTTTAAATCTATCGGTTCAATACTTCAACTCCAAACTCCATCATTATCATTCGCTTGTTGATTGCTGTCTTTGTTTCATCTTAGTTTATTACTGTGTGTGTTTTGGTTCTCGTATTTGGTTTTTAATTAACTGAACTTCAGAATGAGAAAAAAGAGCAATAAACGCTGTTTTATTTTGCACAAAAAAAAAAAACACAATTTAATATATTATAGGTATTCATTCTCTGTTTGCTCAATGATATTAATATGCTTTATTATGATGATTATTATACAACCCATACACTTCATACAGTCGTCCATATTAAATTCATTTATACCTTCCTATGTATATACATATATATCTATATATATGCACATATTTATATATATATATAAATGTATATATCTGGAAAGATTTTTTTCTTGTGTATTTGCAAAATATATTCCCCGTATATGAGCACATTTAAAATGCTTTACCCCAGCGGGGTGCCATTTCGTTCTGAAATCATTTACTTTTAAGATTGTTTTTAATCAAAGTCATTAAGGTTTGTTACTGGAACAGCAGACTGCAATATTCAGCACCACAAAAAAAATAAAAATAAAAAAACAAAGGGAACAGCCAGAATCAGCTACAACACACATCCAGAACTCTGAATTGAAGAGTAAGACAAAAATGCTGAAAATTAATTCTTTGAAATACAGTATAAGTTAAATACATATATATATATATATACATATATAAACATATATATTTATAATTTAATATAATATTTTCAAATCAACGTGCTCGTTATTGTAAGCGATTAAGATCCGTTTTACAATAAAATGTAATTGAGAAGGTAATATTTGCACCAAAAAAAAAACAATAAATATTTTGAAGAATTTGAGAAAATTAAATGTTTGCGTCTTTTTACATAATATATGAGAGACTTCACTGACAACACTTGTAGTCAAAATTGTCAATTTCCATAAAGAAATATGGTATATGGTGACGTACTAAAGTTTTCGAACTTAAAAGTATTGACTCTTTCCCTACAAATCAACCCCACAAATTATCTATAGTTATAAAGAAGCCATGAATAACTAAAAACAAAATGAATTGCCAATGATAAATCTATGAAAAATTTTCATAAAATAAACGTTTTGAATATAAAGATTATGACAAATAACATCTGCGATACTTCAACGCATGTAAGCTCAGAGTGTTTTCATTCACTTTCATATGTAAGTCCCTCCGTAGCTCAGTTTACATACTTGAAATCAAATTTGCAGAATAATTTTTTAATTCTTTCAATTACATAAAATGTATTATAAGTTAAAGAACAATATTCTAAATTACTACTGACACAGGAAACATGTTAAGATTTTAGTGCAATACAGTCTTTAAAATCTTGAGAATTTATTTTAATAAATAACAACATAACATGCGAGTATGCCTTGAATGATATATACTCAATATGTTTAATAGACTATAACTTAGAGTCAGATACGATGTCCAGATATTTAACTTGAACGACTTGTTAAGAACCATTTTCCCAATAGAGTAACTGAAAAAATCTTGGATCACGGTTGCGAGAATATGTTACACAACAGCAAAGAGATGAAAATTAATTGGAAATGTTGAAAAGGAAATATACTATTGACACATTACAAAAAAGTTTTCTTTTTAATATTTTATCAAATATTTTAAACAAGATGCATTGTTTCAAAACGGACCTATATATTGTGAAATATTTGTTTGGGACCACACAACTGTCAAGGAACGTGTTTTCATTCGAACAAGCATTAAATAGCGGTTCAATACGGGTTACTAACGATTTAATACAATATCTACCGAAAATTGGAATTGAATCAGTTGTTGATGATGTAACATCCTCCTCAAAAACTTTAATCTCCAGTCCAAGGACAATAGGCTGCATTGGCTGACCGACGAAATTGTTACAGGTTATGAAATTTGATTGAAAATATTATACAAGTATATTTCAAGACCCAAGGCTGGTTTTTAAATACGTGTTATTATAAAGCTATTGGGATAACCACTGTTTTTCTTTTTAAGGTTTACAAATTGCCAAAAGGCAGATAAATGGGCTCAATTTCATTTTTGATTCTAAATATATAATTATGTATACAAATTATGTAAAAAGCCAAACTCGCGACGGCTTTGCTGAACATCTTTTAGATCACTTCCTCCTTTCTTCTACTATATTTTTTATTAGGTTTATTTTTCGCATTTTTCATTGAACCAAGGCGGAGGAACCATAGCAGAAATCGCATAATTTTATTATATACAGGGTGGGCCATAAGGGTGTTGGCGGTTTAAATATTCAATTAAAAAAACTACGAAACATATAAAAAATATATTTGTATTTTTAAAAAGTAGAAGCATGGGAATTTTTAAGACTTAAAAATAATGTTGTCCAAATGGCTTCCCTCGGCTGCTTGACACTCTTGGAACCGAAGTCGCAAATTTTGGAAAACTCGTTGAAATTTTCACCTTAATGGCCATGTGAACAGGCAAAATTGTCGGTTCTGGTCCGAGACTTTGAAGGAAGCAAATTAAGAAGGTTAATTGTCCACCTTATGTTTGCAGTCAATAGATCATCTTATTTGGATCAAGTAATTTTTCCCAACGATCATCTTGTTTGGCATGAGTCTAAGTAATTATTTCCATAAAAATGACTGAATGTGGTTTTAATCTAATATATTACAATCGGCAGAAATAATGTTATACATTTTGGAGCACAAATATAAGACAATACTACTCTTTCCCTAGGCCCCTGTATAAAATTGTTCCATAATTTTGCCCACATTCCTTAACTTTTTTTCGCATAGAATTATAAATTACAAATTCCATTCTTAAGAAAATATTAAGAAATAGTTTTTGAGGGAATAGTTTTCTTCTAACAACCATCGAAAATCGGAATTTAAAGAAGGATAATGAGGAAGGGTAATAATAAAATGTTCGAAAGAATGGGATTACTTGGTTACTTTTTTTCGAAATTTTAGCAAATATTATAAAACAAAACAATATAATTTTAAAAATTTAGGTCACCATAATGCATTAACAGAGGCAGAATTTGCGGGAAATGCCTAAAGAAAACTGCGCTCTCTATTTTCATTCTCCGATGTATATCTAACAAATTCTTAATATATGTTCTAATTCTGACTTGATTTAGCGCAATGGAATGAAAAGCATAAATATATGGATGAAATCGTGTATTTGTTCGCGAGAAGCCAGACATGTTTAAACGTCCAATTTTTTTTTCCAAACTTACCAAGAATTGTAAAGCAGTGTAATGGATAAAAATATAACTCGCTGCAGTCTGCCAATTAAGAATTGCAAATAAAACATTGGAGTTACGAAACACTTTCGTTTAAAAGAAGAAGGCATTTTGGATGCTGATATTTTTTTTTTTTTTTGTCGAATCAAATGCCAGTGGATAAATGTACGATTATGATTTTCCCGAAATTTATATAAATCGCAACTAAGAATTCTCAGGTATAGACGACAAATGGTTTATGTCTAATCTGTTATTTTGTGTAGGAGGTACCGCTACGAACGTGAAACTATAAATTATAATTTGGGGGAAAATGCGAGCTTGCTAAGTTTTTAAGGATTCATTCGGGTATTTCAAAATGTCTGGATAACTTAACGGGTGTAGTTCGGACATCCACCAGTATTATTAAACTCGAACGTAGGAAAAAAATTAAAGAATTCAAAAATTCAGTTTAGTAATAGCTATGATGAAAAACAAAATTTTTGGGGTTTGATGTTAATTGCGTGATTAATTCCCCAATATCACAAGTTGCATTAAGCAATACAAAAAATAGATACCTGTCCAATTTTATACAAATCTTGTATGATAAGGCAAAAAGTCGTTATATTTATCTGAAATTTGTCAGTTTAGACGAGAGGTATCAGAAGAGACAAGGCGATTTTGATTATTTATAACCCCAAATCTCCTTGGAAATAAATATTATCGCCGGATAATTTTCGTTATGATGGCCAAATCATTATTTGTGTACTCATGTCCATCGGCTATTCAGCAATTCGAACAGAGGGGCGGATAGGAGTTCGTTGTCTTAAATAGCTCTGAAACGAATTTCGTCTAAAAAGTATCTCATGGCTAACACATTTTCTTCAATGCGTTAAACTTCTTTCGTATAAGAGCGACGGTATATGCAAAAGCAGTGAAATTTTGGAAATATTAAAATACAAATGTAATAAGGGAAGGTAGTAAAATAAAAAAAGCCACACGATCTCTTTGACTAGTAAGCATTGTTCTCTAAAATAAAATGCAGTGTTCATTTGTTCTGCCATACCTACAATTTTACATTGAATTCAAACCAGATACAAACATAATTTTTTCTTTCTGTTTTGAACGGCGGTTAAGTATAAAAATTATTAAAGTCTGGCAAAAGCTTCTCAAATTATTCGAAATATTATTGTATAAATTGATATGGTCTCAACCAAACACTGCCTATGAACACTTTTTTAAGTTCAGAATATGCAGCAGCTTACTTATATCAAAAATGTTTCACAGCATTATCTCCATTCGAGAGATTCTATACCTTTCTATATCCTAATCTATGGTGTCGCATTTTAATTTTTTCTGCTATTAGAATAGCATCTACTTCAAAATTCATTTTGTGTAGATGAACCCATGATCGCAATAAACAGACTATACAGATTTATTTTCTTTTTGGATCCAAAATGCCACTGAACGCGTTTTAGGTTCGATTTCATACGATTTTCCTATGCTGGATCCTTTTAATGTTTTTTTGTTTTTTTCGTCAATTCACAAAAATTGCGTTGAAAATGCATTCGTTTATATATTTTAAGCTTTTTCGTCGCCGCTGTTGTTGCAGAGCTGTTGATTTTTATTTTTTGTTTTTTTTTTTTCGTTGTCGGCTGTTCAATTAAGTAATCAGGTCATTAGATCTTAAGCCAAATGGTTTTGTTAATTTTCTCGAGTTGTTGTTGGACGACTGGGTGATAATGATGAAGCCCATAAGTATAGAGGCAAGAACGACAACAACAAAAAAAGAGCAAACGAAGCAATCAGGCAGTTAGGCCAGCGGGCAGACACAGAAAACTTTTTTGTTTTTTTTTTTTGTATAATACAATGGAGAGACCGTGTTTTAGGGACAGACAGATTTGAAGAGTCATTTTTCTCTAAGCGTAAATGCACTTTTAAATAGCGTGACGTTAAATTTATACAAATTATAAATATAAAAATACCACAGAAAAACCTTTAACGAATTTGAAGTTTTCATTTGGTTGCTGTTTTGAGCTCTATAGTGAATTAAAACAAAATAGGTTTGGAATTTGTATGATTTTTGTCTTTGTAAGAGTTAAAACGGAATTACTACTAACTCATAATTATGTGATTTTGTTGTGTATAATTTATAGAAATCTAGAAAAGTTTTAAGGTAACTTAATATTCTATGGAAGAATGGGGCGGAATGGCTATAAAAATTTGTTCGGTTTATTCAGCCTAAGGGCTAATACCATACTAACTTTTCGTAGTTAAGCTCCATATAAAAAATACTCTTGAAATTTTAAGCTAAGTTTTGTCCATTGGACGATAGTGTTTTTTCGCGAGTAAAGTTTTCTTAAGCGGCGTTGCCACCTTTTTGAATGTCAGTTTCAAGCACTGCAATGGAGTACGTTTTTGTTTTTATGTCATAAAAGTGCAAAATGAAATGGTAGTATAAAAACATGCAATTTTACAGATATATTATCAAACTATGACGTAAAAATATTTGTATTTGTGATTTTAAACCAACTAACCAAACCAAAAAAAAAATTGCTAAATTCTTGAAGTACGGAATCAGCCAAATCCAAAAGATCTGATTTTCATAGAGTGCAGCTGATTTCCGTATGTTGACCCATTGTTGATCTTTTAAGTGGGTATGGTTTTTAGCTCCAGGCCGAAACTAAATAAAAGTAAATTAGCCTCTTTTAATTCACTTAGGTAGGCAAGGTTAATACCATTAACGATGCCACTAAAATGAAAATAACAAAATGCTGCATAAGCCTGAAAGAACAGCCATATCCATGTTTGGTGACTAAGCAGCCAAAGGCTCTTCCAAGACGTTAACATTTGTACGCGCTATCCGTCCTGTGGAGATTTCTAATGTTGTTGAAATGGAAATTTCGTTAGTATTCGTATTAAAACATTGCTGTTTCTACAAATTCAGCTGTTTTCATTTATTTACCTCCTCTAGTGTTATTATAAATATTAATTAATATAATTTCACTTAACATTATTTCCGTCTTGTAAGCTTTTTTCTTTTGGTTTCATTACAAATTTGAAATTTCTCTCTGCCAACGCTACCATTTAACGTCTTCGTCTATTAGCCGCAATCGTTATGCATTTGACATTTCTAAATTGTGGCAAGGCGCCGCAAAAGTTTTCATTTCGTGAACATTTGAACATTCTCTGTTGCTGCTACATATGAGCGGTTTGTCTCGCTATTAAAATATTTTAATACATTGCAGTACAAAAAAAAAAAAAAAAAAAAACAAAAAAAAATGCATTAGCTGTCGCTATTGCAGTTGTTGCTACTGTTGTTGTTGGTTGATATGCTACAGTTAAATTGCATAGAAATCGAGAGAAACAAATGCTTTTGTTTAAATGTTAACGCTTTATATTTATGGCGGGAATTAAATCTATTTGTGAAAATAAAACAAAAAACAAGACAAGCAGCGAAAACTTAAACTAACAGAACTAAAGTATTTAGTGGTGGTCATTTAAGTTGATGCTGCACTCGTTGCTTTTGTTGTTATTTTTTAAATTGATGAATTTTAATTGTTTTGATTAAAAATAATTTAAAATGATTACAGACACGAGAAATACACTCAGAATGTAAAAAAAAAGAATAGCAAGGAAAAGCAAAGGCAATAACAAATTATAACTGGCCAAAAGCCTCGGAGGACCACGTTTAAGAGAACATGTGAAAGACCCCTACATCAATTAGGTATCCGATTCCAACGAGGGCTACAAATTATCCCTTTAATTACTTAATTATCCATTTCATGTAAACATTTATTTTCTTTTTTCTCCCGTCATACGTATATCTTATGAAAACACATTTTTTTTTTTAATTTTGTCAAAAAATCGTCTTGAAAAATTTATGGCAATTATTAATTAAACAAAACAACATCGTTTTAATAATAATTACGTTTTGCAACAACACCTAAAGTTCAACTATACTATAAATCACTTTTAGAAAATGGCTGCATACATTCCTTGTCTACCGAGTCTGCAGAAAAATTATTGTAAATGGAATTGTAATGGTTTTGTGGACTTGGTTTGCAAAATCGGGGAGGTAAATCGAAAAAACCCAACACGTATTTTCTTCTTTTTATGTGATTATACCAGTATGATGGTTTTTTCTTTGCAGAGAAACATCTTAAGAAACCAAGAGAAAGAGACGAAAAGCAACATATGAAAAATCAGCAATATTATTTTGGCGTTTAAGCATTTAAGTGGCAATTAATAACAATTTTTATGAGCCGAAAAAATAGTTGACATCACATATACTCGTATATGCTTAGCTAAAATCAGAAAACTAACTGAAAACCAAATAATGAGAAAGCTACGTAATAATGAGCATCATCGGTTGGTTTCCATTACGAAAACGAGTAGGATGTTGTTGTCTTTGGGACTGCATGAAAACATTGCATGTTGCTGCTGGAAGTGGAGTGCAGGCAAGAATACCCTTCTTTATTTTCTTATTTATTTTTCCCTTGCCGTGTTAAACATTATACCACATATGATGCTTAAATTTTCATTTAATTTCTGGTTGCAATTTTTTTGTATGTGCTCTTTCTCTCTCTCTCTGCTTGTATCACATTCTGCTGAATGACTCTCTCATCCTGATTTGTTCCTGGTGCTTGGGCCATAAACAACCCATCACATGTACATACTCGTACGCATATACACTTAAGACATACTCGTTTGTATGTATTTGCTTCGACCAACATATAACAAACCAATTTGACAAACTCATAATGTTGTATATTTTATGAACAATTATAATGTAAGTTTTATTAGCAAAAACAAAGCTACATTGGCAGTAGCAGCAACAGCAACAGCGACATCAACAGCAAAAGTAGCAGCATCAACATGAGGAGCTCTTTTACTATGGCACATACATATATGTATGTTGTAAGGTGAGGCTGATGCAGGCTAATACATGTTGGCAATAAGGGCTAGAGTTGCCAGCACTATGGTATGAATAAAACTAAAAAAATTATAACTCTTGGGGAGATTTTTCGAAGTACACGAAAGTTTGAAATCGGGCTTAGACGGCAACTACTTACATATATAAATATTTATTTGAAAAATTGGTATAACTTGTGAACTAAATCGAATTTCGAATTTGAGATTGGACGCAAATATGCGTCAAAATAAGTACAACAACAACAAATAATAAACTCAACTTTTCCTAACTACACTTCAGCCTTCCTGAATATAAAGTTTAAATTAAATTAACGAGCTTATTCTCGCAGTTACATAAACAGAGCTGAGAATCATATACGACTTTGGAAATTTTGTTTTCATCAAAATATGACCTTCTTCAATTTGAGACTTCGTAGTACATTCAATTTAATAGAATTATTGAAATTTTGATGTCAGGAACCGTTTTCGAAAATGAAAACCGTAACCATTTTTTATTTATTATTATTTTTTTTTTGTAGAATATTTAGTTGTTTTAGACAAAACTTACATCTAAACTTATAAAGTGCCGAATGGTAACAAAAGCGATTGTTTTTGCACCACCCTCCATATACTAATAACAAATATAAAAAGAAAGATCACTTCTTGTTTACTTTTTGTGAGAATTTTTTCTGTTTTTAGCAGAATTTAAAAAAAAAAACCATTGCCATTATGATGGTAACACTGTTTTCTTTGAATTTTCCTTCTTAAATCTATTCCTTGCGTACAAGTTCGGTTCTTCTTTGCTTGTTGTGAGATTTTTTCTTCTTTGGCAGAACTTAAAACGAAAGCTTTTATATTAATTAATTTGTAATATAGTTTTTTCTCCCTTTTTTGCGGACTTGGACTTTCTGTCAAATTGCCGAGGTTCCCTCTTTTTAAATTGCAATTTATTGCTGATGTTTATTAGGCCGTGTTTTCTGCTTTTTTTTCGCATATTTTTTTGTTAAATTCTGTTGTCAGTTCCTCGGGGAACTAGCAATACTAAAGGATAGTATTTGTCTTTAGTTATCTTTAATTAATGTTAATGATTCATTTAGATTTAGTTGATTACTAAATGAGGGGATTAAGAGATAAAGCGGTGGAAACATCTAGTTAATTGAATAAATTAGAAAACTGTGTTTTGGTTGGGCTTTGCTTTAAGCAGGTGCAATAATATGGAATGCTTATTTGGCATAATAATATAAATTGATTTAAGATTTCGGTTCTTGTAGTCCTTCGAGCCTGGACTTAAATGGGCGTGAGATTGATAAAGAATTAAAGTGATATAGTGACAACAAGAATGAATACGCAATACATAAGGCTATTTATATTTTTATATAAAAACACATTTTTTGATGTTATTGATTTATAAACATCAAATTTGAGAATAAGTTGAGTTCAGCTTACGATCTCCCAACGAAAAATAATACAAATGTAGGCAACCGATGGGTCCAAGTATAATATTGATTATTCTTTTGCAGTGGGCTTAATTGTGATTATTTAAATTAATGATAAAATTTGATGGCGATAACAAGTATACTCGTAGATAACAAGCATATATAATACACAATATTGAAACTAATGTTTGTACGAAATATCAAAGAATTGATATTGACAATATTAACACAACGGAAATGAAGGAAATCAACCTATCTTCGAGATTTTAGATGCCGCCCATTAAAAAGAGGACATAAATAGCAAAAACCGGTTTCATGTCATGGTACGTCGATAAATGCGAATTGTTCCGTTACATATTATTTTATTTATTAAGAGTGTCATCATTTAAAAAAATTGTGGTCGTTTCTGACAAACTATTTGGTTAGAGACATATTTATGGTTCTTCAAGAACAGTAGCTTGCTTAGAATATATTTGTGAACCGAAGCTGAGACTTTTTAGACAATTAAATATTTTTAAAATACAACATTGCTTCGGTGTTTATAACTTTATATAGAAACGAATAGATTGAATTCAAATCGTTAGTGTTGTAGAGATGAACAATTTTCAGTAGAAAATTTTTTAATGACTAGTTTATGGCCCTTAAAAAATACGGTTATTTAAAACGTCTTAGAAAACAAGCTAACTAACACACGACACTAACATATGATATACCGATGTGATGGCCAAATGTTACAAAAGAAAAGAATAGTATTTAATATATTTAAGACCAAAAGAAAAAAACATACCATTACTATATAATAGTACTGCATTGATTCTACTCTGATTATACTTTATTTAACTTATACACATTTATTTTTTACGTGTCTAGAATAGAACATGATCTAGTGAAAAGCAAGTTTAAAAACAACCCGTTTCCAAAATTTCTATTATATAAATTCCTTCAGAAGGCTAAATAAATATTCTAAAATAATCGGTAAGTCAGCAGAACGATTAGGCCGTCAAAAGCGTCGTACATATCAAATAGACACAAGTAAATGTGTAGTAAAAATGCAAACCATAAAATGATTAAAATAAAAATAATTATTAAAATGAAATGCATGTTTGCAATTAATAATTGCCAGCAAATTATGGCTCCTATGATTGTTGTTTCTATTTATTTGTTTTCTTTGCCTCTCGGTCACTAAAGGAATTTTTTAAATAAATGCTTTTCATATCTCGTTCTCTCTCTCGAGACTCAAAAGCCTTTCCTTTCGGTTATTAGTTAGGCAATAATAAATAAACATAAACTATAATAACAATAATAATAGAGAATAAAACAACATCGAAACAAAAAACTCAACAAAAAAAGAATGAAAGCGGCAGCAACAGCAGTAGCAACAGAAATGAATTGCATACGTTCACCATCGTCATCAACATCATCATCGCCAACGTTGTTGCATACACATTTGCTATTGTCAGCAAGTTGTATAGAATTCTCGCACTAGTGGATAAGAAAGTGCAACGAGTTGATGCTGGCTGGTCTGGCATTGCCTGGCTTTGGCAGTTGTGGCAATTTTTTTCGTATGTTTGTTCATTTGTTTGTAGTTGCTGACGTTTTGCCGGCAACATTGGTAGCGTGATTTGGGAAAACGCCACACAAATGTGCTAGAGGAATAGCAAATAGGAGGACTTGATTTAATGCTCTTATAATCTAAATTGTTAGCTTTTAAATAAAAAAGGCAAACATAAATTGAACATTAATAATTCTTCTAGGTCTGAATTTTTTTTAATTCAGCTTAAAGTAACGTTAATAGAGATAACATTTTGTAATTTCGAAATCTTTGATAAGACAATTTTAGGCCATTGTAATTGAAAAATGTTAACCCTACCTGGTTATGTGAGACTAAACGTTTCAAAAAAGTAACAAATTGCTATACTGTCACTTTTGTGAGATCAAGTTAATTAAACAAATTCTGACCCATCTGGGTCAGATAGACTAAGCTCGATGTCCTCAAATCTTTCGCCAATAATTCATTTACATTTCTCCTTATACTCCTATGTGACGTTTTACGAAATATTGCCTTTATATCTTGCAATTGTCATGTCGTGGTTTGTTGTTTGCTGTATTATTTCATACATTTGTTTTAGTTTTACATATAAATAATTGTTTATTTCTTTTTCTGCTAAGGCGAAACGTTGTGTCTCTCTTTACTCTGTAAGAGCCGTTTGCAACAGCCGACATTCAATTCTATGCTGTAGGTTCTATTGGTCGTAATTAAAATGTAAATGCATTTACAAAACGTCAAATAGTTAATTGCAGTTAAAACAAATTCACAATCACACTCAAACACACACACAAAGAAAGCAAATTATATAGTAATAGTTGTGATACAATAATAATTATCATAAATTACACAACAGAATAGCAGAATGTGAACAGTTTAGCTTTGGTGATTCAAATGAAGCAAAACATTATTAAAATGGTTTAATGAGACAGAAACCTGATTCTACTACAATTCTATTCTATTAAAATAATATACATGTTAGTGACATTAGAGATCTAGGTAGTAGACCCATATAAACGATCTATATTTGCTCACTATAAATATTTGAAGCGGATGTTTGAAACTGATTTCATTCAATAATTCTTACACCCTCAAGAGCTTGTGTTAGTTTAGTGAAACTTGTGTTAGTTTACATTTACGGTATTCTATGTGAAGAGTTGCGTTTGTTTCAAAAATACGACTTTGTTTAGGACTAACTTATTGTATTTCCAGTAAAAAGGACAGTATTTAAACGGCAGGGGCTATAAACTAAACATGGTCCTTCGAGCCCACACATAAGAGTATAGAAACAGTTTTAAAAGATGCCGTGAGGAGTAAGAGTTAATTTTGTGCATGGTAGTGTGAGATTTTTTCACGTTCATTCGGGTAAGATGATTTCAAGTGTATTTTCCAGCTTCTGAAAAATTGTGCGAATAAGGTAACAAATGCGGAGTCATTCTTGATCAGTTCTAGTAAAATGTTCAAATTTTTTTTTTTGGTTCATACATATAGCATTGGAATGAATTAAGCTGTTGAAATTAATTGTTCAGATGTCAAGTTTAGCATTTGATAACAAAATTAATAACACCTTTAACATCAGTGGGAGCTACTAAGGTAATAATTTTTGGTACAGGTACTGTTTAATCAAAATTGCATCAAACTGAGCCATTTTTCGCAAAACTGGAGGTGATGTAGAAAAATTAATTAAAAATTAAAAATTTGATTAGAATTATGCAAAAATTACAAACTAATGGAAAATAGTAAAAATTTCGCCTGCAAATAGACATCTTCATGGTCCTTCGAATTAGATTACGATGTGACGTTTTTAACTTTGAACTTCGTAGTAAATGTGGTTGCTTGTAGAGGTAAGCAAATATAAGATCCACTACCAATTTAACACTAAAACAACAAGATATCTATTTTTCTTAATTTCCTGGCCTAAAAGAAAAGTAGCTTGCGAAATATTACATCCTGCAATAGGAGACGAAACTTCATTGTTATTTTCAGAACTAAATATTCATAGCTTAATCATAAAAAGGCTGCGTAGCAATGCGACAATTTTAACACCGTGGGACCGTAAACCAAGTGGTTTACAATCGAAAATAGTTAAAAATTTTATTTTATATCATAACAAAATAGTAGTTGTATTTTATTGATTCTTTTTTTTTAATTTCCAATATTTTATCAACTGCCAGTTTAACACTAAAATGTGAAAATTTTAATTTTTTTCAGATGTCGTGGCCTAAGTCAATAATATTTTCAAAACTAAAGATTGAACAGTAAGGCAATATTCACTGCACTGCAAGTTTGTCCCTAAAATGTCGCCAAATACTTTAACTGACTTTATAAATATTAAATATTTTAAAACTCATAGAATTCATAAATCCAAGAAAAGAATTAGGTTCCTTCAAATCGGAATCCTAGAACGCAGAAATATGCTTTGAGTATTGTACCTTACAGCAGGATCTTTGGTAGTGTTCATGAGCATCGTTTTACTAATATTATAGCTCTAAATAAATTTGTAACATTTTTAGCTGACAGTAAAAAAAAAAATAACTGAGAGCATTAATACAAATTTTTAAAATAATCAACGAATGTCCTTTTGATTATTACCCGCAGAATCCAGCAAACGTTTGAGAACTATTAACACAAACTATTGACTTCTTCTGTCCCTGCCGTGATTTTAAACCTGGGATTCCTTTCGTTTCATTAGTTGCGTAGCTCTTCAGCGACGTTGTCTTAAAAAACTTGACCTGATTGTTTCAATGCTGGTTTTAATCAATGGGTTTGAATATTTATGTATTTTTCTTTCCTAAATTCCAAATTTTTGTAAAATTACAACACAAATTTTCATTATTACTAAATTCCTTAGTTACTATGATTGCTGTACTGCAACATCCTCTTTGCTGCCACAACCTCTTTCTGAATCTTATGTCCATCTTGGGCAATCTCTGTTGTGATCCCACCCCCTTTTTGCCTCCCTCCATCTTTCCATTACCCACTGCTATGACAAAGAAACGGAAATCTCTTTCATACTTCTAAAACAACCAATAAATCACTTGCACTTAAATCCTGTATGTCTATTTCATTGTGTAGCTCATCCATAGATATCCCCATCCATGCACTCCGTCCACAGCTCTTACCCCAAAAATCTTTGTCTATCTATCTATACATATATGGATGATTTCCTTTTGTTAACAACATTCACCCCAACCCAGCCCAATCCGAAGATATCTGAAAATTCCTGTGTTGTATCCAGAGAGACCTTAACTTAAATTATCATTAGACATAAATAAAGCTTTTAGTTTTCTTACACACGAGTACGACATGTATGAGAGTGGCACATTTACGGCCATTAGTTTTGACCATATCTAGGAGAAAAAAAAAAAACAGTAGCAGTATGAAAGAAGGAAAAAGAAGGAAATTTCAATTATTATTGGCTAACAAAAATTCCTGTATTATTTGCTTTATTCCAATAAAGTCAGGGAGGGCACAAAGACGAAATCTCCGCAGATGAACGAATACAGCGCAGAAGACCATTAGATAAAAATTGTAAGGGACGAAGGGCGAATGATGTTAGCAGCGTACGATGCGTGGCAAGGTTGTTTAGGCCATTGTCCATTCCCTTAAGTCGTATTCCCCCGATTAGTACGATGGTGCTTATCTTCTAGGTATGTGTGTGTTGTACTTTTCGTTTGTTAAGGATTTTCTATAATTTGCTGGAGCTTTATGAAGGATTTACAATGAAAATAGTTATGGGCAATAATAGTAATATGTGCATTGCTGTTGTTATTGTTGCTGTTGTTGTTGTTATTATTGTTGTGGTAAATAACAGAGAAATTGAAAGAGGCCATCCTCCTTTGAATTTTGGGGAGAAAGGAGATGCTAGATAATTTATGTTGAAATTTAATGCTTACACGTGTAAAAAACTAATAGGGCGAAAGCCCAGGAAAAAAACTAGCTAGAAATAAAAGAAATTGCCAGTTGAGAAAAAAGGTAAATATTTCAGAGAAGAGGGACGGGGCTGTCAACCCGTAAACCACATGGATGGAAGACGAAAGTGGGTGTATTTCAAGTTCTTGTGATCAATATTAAATTGAACAGGGATTCCAGCTCCACTCGCTTTTACAGAGCAGTATACAAAGTGTAACGAATACATACTAACTGTAAAATTATTCGTCGGCGCAGTTGCTTTGTATTAAACGAATTTCTTTGAGGTTTTGTTCTTCAGAAATCCTTAAAAACCTACGCTGAAATTTTGATGTCTTACACTTGGTAATATTAAATTTAGAGTTCCTACAGACTATAAACACTGAACTGTCGGCATTTAGCTAAGTTGTCGAAGACACATGGGAAAAAATACCACCTTATTTTAATCACGTAACTCCATCAATTCTGCAAGTTTTAAGGATTCATAGTATGCAAGGCGCTCTTCACAGCATTTACAATTTTGTTATGAGTTATGTACATTATTTTCTTACTGTCTGCCCCAAGAAAAGAAAACAAAAAGAAAAAACACTAAAAAGTCATAATAACATCACAGGAAGTCACAAACATGCTTTCTCTAAACTCTCATCTTTTATAACATCCTTCAAATTCTTGGTGGAGGTAAGTTCATTCCATCTGGAAAGAAAGCTGAAGGCAGCACAAAGTCCTTAAGTTTTTTAATTAACCTCTTGCGAAACACGAAAACAGCAAAATTGCATAAGCTCTTCTCCTTCACAAAAAACGCACCAGAAACACCTTGAGACCATAGCAAAATCGTGGCTCATGGGGCTTGTTTTTTAATTAACAAAATTTCTTGAGAAACCTCGCCTTCGTACGGAAATTGACAACCAGAAAATCGTCCTTAATCCCTAAGATATGACGACAAATACATACGTGACTCGCATTTTTCTTTGGCTCATAATGAAACTGTCATTTTCGTCACAGCTAAAGAAATTAAAATGCACCGAGTTTTTCATTTTCTTGTGCTAACGAACGCGTTTTCACAATTACGGTGGATCTTTTAAACAGCCATTAAAAACATTAACAGAGAAAAAAGCTAATTAATGAACCCTTTCACAAAAAGGAGGAATCATTTCACCGACACGCTTTAGTTCGTCGTCAGTTTATTTGAGGCAAAAATTAAAATTGACATTAAATTTTATAACATTTCTTGTTGGGCCGCGAATGCTTACAAAGAAATTATTATTTTTCTAGCCAGCTAAGAGGATAAATCTTTATTGCTTCCTTATTTGAGACATATGCGTTTAATATGTGGATCTTTTAGCAACCCAAAAGAAAATAATTAGGTACTTGCGGGTGCAAACAACAGAGGAATGATTGTACATCACTTCGCTTTGCTAATAAATGAAATATGAGTACACCTTGTTCTTAACCACCCTTATAAATTGCGAGTGTTTTTCCCTATACAAGTATGTATGTGTTGGGATATTGAATATTATTTATATAATCCTGATCATTGCATGCTCTACATAATTTTCAGCTTTCCTTTACGCATCTCTCCTGCTAGTTGTCAAAAGGATGTGCCTTCTTTCTGCCAGTTTGCTAAACTTTGCTATCTGTGAGTTACATGTGAGAGTTCGTTTTGCCATTTTGTTGCTTTATTGCTGTACCCATTAGTGTGCTCCCCTTTGTGGTAGATGTCTTCCTTCCTTCCCTAACCTATAAACATAATTTTCAATATCCTTTTTGTAATATACTCGTATACATATACATATTGGCATAACAACCAACCGACAATAAACATTCATGCTAACAACAATAAGCATAGCATACTTTAGAGCCTTTTGCTCCTGCATGTTAAAAAGACAACCGTGTGTGTTTTGCGGGTGTATATTTGTGTGTGTTACCACCGGAGAGAGGCATTTGTTATTCACGGTGCGAAATATGTATTGACGTCAATTATATCGAAGAAGACGGGACGGCCGTCTCTTTCCGCGTGTGCTTGTATGTGCAAGGGTATTGTGTCATAATTCTTTTCATTCATATTTCTCAAAGAATCATGTTTCCTTCCAGGCTAAATCCTCTTCAGGGATTTGGGGAATTCATCCAAACAAAATTCGTTGCATACTTTTAGTGCTTTCGCAATTTCTTGGGTTACCCGCCTAACGAGTGAGTGTGTGTGTTTGGCGTAGTATCAGAGTATACTATTCCAGTAGAGCCTTGAGTGGCTTTTATGGTTTTGCTGGCAATTGATTTTTATCACCCCTCCTTGTTCCTTGTTGAAGGAGGGGTGGGGCCCTTCATCATTCCTTTGCAATTTTAATAAGGCAAATATCTCGCAATGCGCATAAGGTTTCCTTGTCTGTTTGCTTGTCGCAAAAGGCGGGTAATTAATGCATTAAATCATATTAATGTCATCAAATGGTTTTGTGTCATATATTTTCGTCTATTTCTCACAGATGGTGTAAAGACAACAACGGGGGAGGTTTAACGTGATGGAAAAAGTTTGGCCCAAATTTGGTTATAAGCCTACTTTTTGCATATTGCAGAAATTTTTGTAGGCAGGAAGGAAATAATTATTGGAGGATTGTAGTTGTTGCTGGCTTATTATAGATTGATTGCCTATTATTGTTAATTAAAACGAGAAAAATTTCCATAAAACAAATATAACGCATATGAGCGAAAATAAATAGGTGATTGATTAAGAGGAAGGTGTAAATAAGTGTGTAATAAAATTGATTATCATCACATGTACCAACGAGCAACGTAGCATAAATATAGAGTTCGTGGTGCAAAGCAAACTTTTTCAGTCATTGAAAATTGGGGCGAAATTAGTAAATATTTCGAAAAATATGTAAATCTAAGGGGAGCTAGTACAATCTGTTTACTGTGAATGAGAAAAAGAACACAGATTTATAATCTTGTTCGACCTACATGTTTCTAATACACCAAACTTGCATAAGGACAGGAAAGATATATCACTCTTTTCTAAAAATATGGAGCAGGTCTTTTAACAATTCATGATAGTGGTAATATGCGTTGCTTTTAAATTTTACCGAAAATATTATGTTTTCTTTTTTAATTCCAAATGTTCTCCGTAATTTGCTTTTGACACGAACATTAAAATTAAAATACTTATATTTTTATTTGGCTTAATGTAAAAATAGAATGGTGAAATTGTGTTGATTTCGAAAACTCTAGGCAATTTTATTGCATATAAAGGCGAACGCTAACAAGAGTTAATCAACTTTTATATATATCGTATACACTTATTTTTTTCAATACGCCATTCTGGAGAACATTGAATTATGAGAGAGACCTTCAGTGAATACTTCACACAGTAAGAATTTTTGTAAACAACCCTTGAAAAATGTTTTTCATCTCCTGTTGTCACATTCCTGATCTTAAAAAATAAGTCCTGCTGTAATTACATACGTGTTTTCTCAAGGTTTGGAATGATCTATGTGATGTGTGTGTGATATCAATCGCAATTAAGAAGCGAAGCCAAAGACGAGGTCTCAAAACTCATAACTTGTTTAAGCGGAACGAATGAAAATTCTGCTGCAGTTGGAAGTAAACTTTTCTACTGATAACTGAAAGTAGTGTAACAGTGCTGATCTATTAAATTTATAAAATTATACTTTCAATAAGTTTTCTAACTTACCTTTCTGCTTCTAAGTAAGCTAGAAAAATTCAGATTTTATGAAAATAGCCTTCATAAAAGGTTTAAGCATATGATACTATAAAGTATATGATTATTATTCTGTTTTTACTATTCCCAACGACCGTGGCGACTATCGTCACATTTCGAGTAATTGAGTAGTCGACAAGTCTGGTAAACGCTTCTCAAACCGTGATGTTCGAAATCGTCGTTAAACTGTAGGTCCCGTTTTGTGAGTCTAAAATAAAACGCGTATAAGTTCGCATTTTGTGTACCATTTCCTGCGCTTCCATCTACCCTTATTGTTCTTTCAGGCGGAATAGCGAGTACTAATAATTTCATTTAGCCTTGGTAATTATGTTCGAGAAATTTTGATAGTATCAGAAACATTGCCCTTTGTTTGCAATAATTGGCACAAGGGCTTCATTTATCGTGGCTGTATAGTGTATTAAATACATATCTCTCAAGTTTTTGTCAATTTTGCTGGAAGATCATTATACAATACTTAACCTCAAAGACATATTTCTGGTTTTTCAAGTGCTTTTTTGTTATGGATTCATATTTTTCCACATTTTGCTTTTAAAAAAAGCATTAATATTAATATAGTTTGCAAGGAATTAAACCCTAAGTTCCTTTTAAATGGGTATATCTGAGATTTGGTAAACATTTTTAGCTTCTATAGTCAATTTCCCGAAATTTGATATTCTGTTTCTGTTCGAAACAACTTGCCCTCTAACAATTATCAACTTTAAGTGCAATCCTCCCCATTTTATTTACTTAAGTTATAATCTTGCAAACGTTTCATCCATACATAGAATAATTGATATGCGTTTTACCATCCATATCCCTTTCAATAATTCACATGATTTATCGACCTCTACTGTGGTGGTGTTCATCGACGCTAGTAAGCCTCTCCAAGCACACAACCCGGTCGACTTAGATATTCAATTAGAACTCTATCACTCATACTCTATTTGGCAAATGTTAAACCCGACTGTTAACCCTTTTGGCAAATGCCGATATATATTCTATAAATATTAGAAAACCATAGGAACAACAACATTTGCTAGATTAAATTACAATTTACAAGTGGTCAATACAATTTTAATGATTTGCTGAAGCCCATCACCCCGCCCTCTGGAAAAGGGTTGTATTTCAAAAGAAATAAAAAAAAACACGCCAACACGAACTGACCCGTAATTTAAAGAGAAAAAGAAGTAGTACTGAAAGGATAATTGTTATTGACCAGATATAAGTACGAGCAGGAAATAAAAGCTTCAAAGGGTTGTCCATAGGCCTGCTTGTAATTGAGGAAGGTTAATCAAAGATTAAGGTAATTGTTAGTTTGGCTTATGGCAAGACGGGACCTTTGATATAGGAGAGTAACCATTCACAGTAGAACACTTCAAAAGGCCACTACAAAATGTTTTGGCCCTCTAAGCTTTAAAGCTCATTGACTTAAATAACTTGTACATCGTTTGATTTGTGTGTATATGTGTGTGTGTGCATAAGAGGAACTTATGTAATTAAATGTAAATTTCATTTAAATAAGTATTAAGTTCTTTGGGTTTTTTTTTT
>JAHXMU010000008.1:8006857-8067255 GCA_019455685.1 Philornis downsi
TTTTTTTTTTTTTTTGTTTTATCTGCTTCGATGATGTACCCTTCTTGGAAGATTTTGAAAAGAGCAAGCGACGGGTAAACAAAAAATAATAGTAATAATAGTAGTAGTAATAATAATAAACACACACGATCCGTGTTAATTTAATTAAATATAATTTCCGCTGCAAATTTCTAATTATAATACATAATAAATTAATGGGGGAAAACAGTTAGTACCAACAGTTAATAGTTAAAGAAGTTGACACATTAAAAAATTTAGTTCAGCAATTGCAAAGTTTTAAAGAGCGCAGTATTAAAAACGGGAAAGTTTGATAGAATAAGACATTAAAGCGAAATTAAGTCGCTATCGAATGCAAAAATTTAGAACAATTTTCAGTTCAGTAATGAAGTTTGTTGACCGTTTAATTTTGACCTCGTTTAAAAAGTGATCCTGAAAAAAATTACTGAAGAAATTAAGTACTTAGAATGACACCCTAATAAAATGTGTATTTCACTTATAATCACAGTTTGTACGACAAATAGCCGGTTAAGTTTAATTTGATGTTTGCTATATAAAATGTTTCACTTTTTGCTTATACAAAACTTCTAGGATTTGTTAACATTTTCAACCAAAAAAAAAATAAATAAATAAATAAAAAAAAGTACTAGAAAAATATGTTATTTAGATGATATTGAAGGAAACTAAACATATAAAATTGTTAAATAATAATACGTCTACTATTCTATTTCGTTCCCTCTTTAAAATGAAACGAAATTATAGGTGATATTAAACATAAAATCTTTGTAAAAATGTAATGAAAAAAAATATGATGAAACCTTGTTTTGTTTTTTTGATTTTTTCAGATATTTTGAAATTTTCGGCAAAAAAGATTAACAGATTTATATTGGAATTTTTGGATTTTGGTTTTTTTGTGACTTCATTTAACACCTGAAGGCGATCAAAATTTCTGATCGGAAAATGGGATAAAAATAAATTTATCACAGGACACCAACACTTGAATGGCTTGTTAATGAAACGACATAAGCCGAACTAAGGCATTGCAATAGGGAATATTGAAGCATTGAATTAAAAATTAAATACTGATTACTATTTGCCCCATCTTCAATCTATTATTCGTACCAACAAAAGAAATTGTGATCTATAGTTGAGGCAGCATTTAAGCGGTTATTACTAACATACAAATACGCAATGTTATGGATTGAACTAAATGAATTAGAGGAATTATATATAAATCTCTCACTATTATTTCGAAAATTTTATAAATTTAAATTTAGAAATAACTTGCAAAGAAAAATTAATGATATCTTTGTTAGAAGAAATAGGTTAACAAATGTTTAAAATCGTGGCAAACTGTTATTAATATGATCAAATCACAGCGGGTGTCAATAATAAAGAAATTGTGCTTGCCAACTTGTTCACAATATTAGTCAGCATTCTTTGCAGTAAGTAATAACAATAAATACTTGAAAATACTTTAAAATACTTGAAATATTTTGTACCTGTGCCAATTGCATTCAAATTACTTTCCCGTAGAACTAACAATTTTGTGTTAAGACTGCCTTGTATAAAATAAACGATATGATCTTCCGATATTTTCCATTTAATAAAACTGAATTGAGTTGCGATTAGGTCACAAGTACGAATACTCTGATTCTGGTTTAATTTAAACAAATTTCTATATAAAATTATTATTAGAATACAACTGCCTTAAGTGGATAATTTGAGGGGAAAGAACATTTCTAATCTAATGTGAATTTGTTTGATTATAGCATATTCTACTGCAATCGTTATTATTGTACTAAAATTGAATTCCATAAACTACAAGCATATTTCGTGGCTAATTTACACATTCGGTTGAAGTGAAAGCTGCCGCAAATAAGAATTTCAAAAAGGTATGAAGTTCCTAGTTGAGGTTGATGTTGGTGGACTATCCCTAATTCCATTGCGATCTTTATCACAACAACTGAATGTGCAGTATTACAATGGTATTTGAATGCTAATTTATTTACAGAATTATAGTCAATAAAAAAATGCTTGAAAAAAATATTGCCGTTGCAAACAAAAATAAAAAATTACTGGTGTAGGAAATTTTGGATTATTTTACAAGATTTCAATTAAACAACCAAGTCATATGAAGATCAAAATCTTGCAAGGAAATATTTGTTACACATACAGTGCAATCTGATAGTCATCAAAACACGATGATTAAAAATTATAAAATTTGTATTAATTTAATTGGTATTTTATTTATGTTTTTCCACACAATACGCCAATAAACAATTTAAAATTTACGGTAAATTCATTTTGTAAGTATAAAATAACCTGAAGTATTAATGAAAAAGCTAACTAATAATTTGCAGACACAGTTTCAATTTCTAGGAGAAATTTTAAGATATTTCACTAATTGACTAAAACTTGCTTCAGATACATAATAAATATATTAATTTTTAAATAATTTACTAAAGGTGGCTAAAGATTTCGATCAAAATATTGGAAATAAAGTTGAAAATTGAGACTAATTAATTGTCTTTTAATTCGAGACCCAACATCCAGATTTTATTCATGCTTGGACTATTAGTAAAGTAATATCATTAATGTGGGAATATTAAGAATCTATAAAAATAATAACCACCGACTAAAGTTGTCCTCCTTTGCATAAGAACTGTCACTTTTTGACAGAATTGCTGGTAACCTGCAGCATTTGATATGAGATTAAGGCAAGAACTTTGGGATAACTTGGCTCGCTTGATTTATGTGGGATTAATAACATAATAAATTCATATAAATAACGAAGAATAATTTCCTAAATTTGTGCTCCTCTACAATGACGTAAACTAGTTTATTTCGATTGTTAAATTTTAGAGAAATTTCTTAATATATTTGTTGGTCAAAATAATCTTGGGACTTTGCTGAAAACGTGATTGATGATATTTTGAAATTTGTTGAAATTCATATTACGTCAGAAAAAAGCGGCAATAGATATAAATCAAATAGAAAGAATAAACATAAATAATAATTATGTTCTCTTATGATTTTCTGCAAAAATTTCAAATTACGGCATAGAAAGTGAAAAGTTGTTTGATATTGTTTTATGGGGTTTGAAGATATTTTTATGCCTCTTTCATAACGCATTTATACTTTTATAAATTTTTGATTTATTTTTCAAGAAAACTGATATTGTTGGGTGGTACTTGATCCGGTTCCATTCCATATGAATCAAATATATAAATTTTTTTAATATATTCAAACCCATCAATCATACATGTTTCACACAGATTTTTGCCAGGAAGAAGACATAAATAATATTTGTATTTTTTTATTTTTTTCCAAAGTTTAAAATTATGTTATTGAAAATTCTTTTGGAATTTTAGTGTTTTAAAAGATGTTGTGATTTGAAGCGTGTACTTTTGACAATTCCGTTGAGATTAAATATGCAAATTTGCAAATAAAATAAGACTAATATTGCGGTTTATTTTTCAGCAAAATGGATTTTGTATCGCACATGGCCTTACTTCAGTTTACAACTTTGTAATTGGTAAGTCTACACATTTCCATTACTTCATAACATGGGAAATTTGTAAAGTGAACAATAGTTTCTGAAATGCGGAACACTAAGCAAGCATTTCACTCACTAAGCAGGATCAAATTTTACTTTATTGCTGGCGGTAGATATCGTTAAGTTATATTTTCGGATTGCACTGTGTAAACATGCAAAATCAATTCTTCTAAATAATTTTTGGTATTCCTTAACACAGATTTTATTTAAACAAAAATTTGCATAACTCAGTCTTTATTATATTATTTACATCCTTTATTAATAACTGTATTTCGTTAGAAATTGTTTAAATCGTCTTGGTTATCATTTTTAGTGAAACTATAGAAATTTATATATCTATCTAAGCGGCGTTAAATGATATTTTTTAGAGAAAAACGTAATTAATTCATTTGAATGATGAATTTTAAACTCTGCAATTTAACTGATCCCACTGTAATCGATTCTATAATTTGACCTTATTATTTTCAGCGTTTGTGTCAAGTCATGGCATGTAATTGCACTGACTTACAACAATGCATGTAAAGTTTTAAATCTGTTTGATAATCAGGCATTCTAAAAACATTGCTCTTAATCGAATCCAATCATGAAATAACGGGGATTTTTCCAAGGTTTTTTTTCAAGATTTTTAATTCATACAGTGTGATATTTTATGGAAATCAATAAATCATAATCGCTATCGAATGGCGTATTTTTCAAAATGAAGAAGAACTTAAAATATTGTCTGTAAAAAGATAATTGTTAATTGTTAAATCTTAAGGAGTCTGCTTGTAAAACCAAGGATATAGGTGCAAATATGAAAAACTATACGAGTATATAACAGCTGCAACTTTCTGACCAAATTACTGATAATCTGCGGCATTTCATATGGGATTAAGGCAAGAACTTTGGGATGACTTGACTCCCTTTGATTTAAGTAGGATTATTAACATTTGTGTTTCTCTATTAGGATGTGATGTAAATTAATTTATTTTGATTGCCAAATTTTAGCGAATTTTTTATGTCAAAACAATATCAATGACCGCTATCAAAATAAATAAGAGCTCAAAATATTGTCAATAAAAAAAATACTTTGAGGACTTTGTTAATTATTAAATCTTAAGGAGTCTGCATATAAAACTATGAATTTAAGTGGAGATATGTAAAACTACATGAATGGAATATGGGACAGTTTCTCATATTCCTCGAGTGAATACTCATCCATATCTTTTGGGCTCATTTAGTGGGACCTACGTCTGAATTTAATGACGACTCTGAATACCAATTTGGAAAGTTTTGCTAAACTTGTATGTTATTCAACTAATTGAAGAAGTTGCCATAACACCAATGCGACCGCCGTCTAAATAAATATAGAATAAGGTAGTATCTTGGTTCGAGTGTACGATAATATACACGACAACCGCGTTTACTAACCACTGTGCATTAGTCGGTCTATGTATTGACATTTATGTGCAAGCACTGAGTTGTGCTGAAATAAACCCAAGGAGTTCTAATTTCTTTGAACTTCTCTTAATGTAAAGTCACTTTTCTGGACTGCTCTAGCTAGCTCAAGCTAAATTTTTGATTTGTAGTTGCTGCAAGGTAAGCGCAGCTCAAAGAATGGTAAATGGAATGATATAGAAGTTCGAACCCACTATTATATGCATATACATACATGTGTCAATAGAAATTTATGCATATAAACGAATTGCCACTGATTTCATTAAACCTTTCTTATCGGGTACTTGCTGCTTTAGACGTTATGTAGCACCACTCATTTTAATTTGCTTAGAGGCAGTCATACTGAAAGTTGAAGCAAAACTAATTTTTGATTTTGTGACGCCTTCAAATAGTCATATCAATTCCAAAGGCTACACTGTAATTGGAACCATAATTTATTGCCGGTATACCGCAAAGCAGTAAATACTACCTTTGGCAAATAATGGTCACTCTCGAATTGTAATGGGCATTAGTTTAGTGTGTTCATAGCATTCTAATCTTTACGATGTTGTTCGCGATTTATTTTTGGATTTAGAACTAGATAAGAAACCAAAATCAAATTCTATAATATATAATAATACAACAGCTATCCTCAGCTGTTATTAGAAACCTAGAACCCTTAATGCTGTAAAATGTAAGATTTTATGGAAGATGTTTTATGTTTACAATGCTAATGCTAAAATACTGTATAAGATTTTGAAGAATTACCGAAACTCGTTTTGTTAAATGTAGAAAATTACTTATTTGGGAAAGGCCGTAACAGACGAACGGGGTTTTTAAGACTCAATTACTCAAATGTTGGCAAATACAAAATGTTACAAATAATATATTCTATTCTCGCAGGTATATTATTTATTTGACAGATTGCTGCACTGACATTGACCTTTTGAGTCGCACTAAACAAACTAAAATTAAAAGTTGAAGTTGGAGTCATTGAACCAAATTCCTTTTGCAATTTACAAATTTCACGTATCGCTCATTTCGTCTTAATTATATCTAAATACTTCTCCTTTCCTCCTTTTCGAAATCTCTGAAGTTGTTCATGTTTTACGGAATTTCAAAATGCCGTCGCTATTTATTGCACTAAGAAAACCAGGCCTAACTTTCACACAATAACCGCATTCCTTTTGGTACTTATAAGATTTTGCCTCAATACTTACCCTAGGTTGAGCCATTAATGCTCTGGGAGCTACGTCCAACCCGATTTGTGCCACTTTTTGTTAAAAATGAAACAAAAGAAAATTAAACTTAAAAACCACACTCAGCTGTGTAGCTGCGCGCCCCGCAAACGAAAACGCAGCACCACACTTTTTTCCTTGTGCCGAGTGCCAGTTGATGTTGATTTTCCTTGTGGCCAGAGATATATTTTCTTCTATAAAACACACTGATCACTTTTCTTGGTGCTGAGGGGGGCGGGCGGGGGCGTGACGTTTGTTTGTATGTATTATTATTGACTTTTCTTTTGGAAAATGTTATCAATTTTCCTGTTTTCTTTATTTTTTGTTGTATTTACTTTAGGCACATTTATTCTTTTTGTTATTACATTTATTTTGAAAATTTATAATTTTTTCTTTTGTATTTTTTTGTTGTTGTTTTGTTTTAGAAAATCGTATACAATATTTTTTGTGTTGTATATCTTTTTGTGTTAGGAGGATTTCATAGTATACATTTGTGGTTTTGTTTTGGGTTTCGGGTTTTTCTTGTCATAAATCCATGTTTGTTGAGAATTTTCCTTTTCTTCTTCAGTTTTCCGCTAAACGATTTTGCTTTTTGTTGCCGGGATAAAGGAAGGATGGTGGTGGTATGGGGCAAGTCCAAAATAAGGAATTTTTCTTTTTTTTTTTTTAAATAAAATTATTCGCGTGTTTGTCTGCTTGTTGTGTTGTTGGTTGCTGGTTGTTTATTGTTATCGTATACAACTGTTGCTGTTGATTAAAATTAAATGGTGATAGTTAACAAAAGGTAGCGTATTTGTTTTGTTAATAATTTAGCTGATGTATCACAGTTTTTTCATAAAAATGAAAATTTTCACAAAGTTTTCTTTTGCTTTTGTTGCGTTGCGTAGCGTTGCTTTATTTACTTCAATAAATCATTTGGATGTTGAGAAAGTGTTGAAATTAATTTCGGAAATAAACGAGAAGTCAAATCGCGCGCGCGTTTTTTAAGCGACGGCTTTTTTGATGAAATTTGCGAATTTTTTTCTGCTGTCACGTTGCACTGTTTGTTTTACAATTTACCGCGTCACCGTCGTCACAGGGAATTTTCTCTCACAAAAAAGCCCTCAAATTCCGAACGTCGTTTTCAGATGCTGGTGGCTTCTTAGAGTTTTCCCCCGAATCACTCGCCAAAGTTTGTTAAAAACCGTAAAATCATGTTTGCATTTTTATTTTTCTATTTTGCCGTCGTTAGTTGTGCAAAATTGTAGAAAAATTTTTAGATTTTCTTTTTGTTTTTAGCTTGTTTTGTGTCTGGTCGTGTTGTTGTTACATGCAATAATAAAAATATAAATTTTTGTTGCGGCGATCTTTGATTGATTTTTATGTTTGGTTCTTCTACTGAATGTATTTAGTATTGTGTTGTATCTGACTCTATGTCTGTTTGTTGGTTACTACTCGATCGTGTAACTATCCACACAGCACAGCAGCACGTCGTACGCGTTTCGAAGGCAAATACACACTGGGCTTGTCAATCACACCGAAAACTATACTTGGCGGGGGTAAACAACACACAGCACACACCGTCACCGATACGCGGCGATACGATGTGCTCTATGAAGAATCAACCTCACACAGATACTTTTCGCATACACACAGGCGCCTGAAACAACTCATTTCTGCTGTGGCCCATGCCTTGTTGCCCATGTTGGCCATGGTGCTGGTGGTGGCGGTGGTAGGCAAGCAACTCGGTGTTGCTGTGTGTGTGCGTGTATGGCTGAAAGTGTTGGTGAGTACAAAGTATCTGTGCGAGTGTGTGTGCGTGCTCATGGAGCGCAACAATTGTGCCATTAAATTTCATTTGAAATAAATTTTCGAAACTGCGCGAGACAAGGAAAACTACCTGTTTTTCACTCTAAATGTGTGTCATAAATTGTCCTAAGCCAGAAAGAGATGGCTGCCTGAATGTTTCTTGCTTGGTTGATGGCTAATGGCCCCGTCGTCGTAAACAGCAGCAATAACAACAGCAGCACCACCAGCAATGGCACCAACAACAACACCGTTTGGAAGCGTATAAAAGATAAAAAAGCGCATGTGTTTGTCAAAAAGTAAATCATCATCATCGCCCTGAAGAACAGTGTTCATCAAAACTGAAATTCACACGCAAAGAGCGCAAGAATGCTTTCGAATAAGAGTTGAAAAGAGAGAGATCGCCTCATAGGAAAGAGTGTACAACTTTGCGGCGAATTTATCTCAAAAGATGGATAGAGCTGCTTACCTTTAGTTGGGTGTTATAACTCAATCACATGGCTGCCAACTTTGATAATTTTGCGTTATTTTAACAGTTTTTTAGCTGCAATTTAGTTGTGGTTTTAATTTATTGGTGCGGGCATTTAATAATTAAATGTGTTCACACTTTCATTTTATGAATAACGTCTTATTGGATGTATATTCTAAAATCTATGGAAAAAGGCAGAAATGACTTTTGGTTTGTTTTCGAACTCGATAGAATGATTAGCATATTCTGGTATTTGAAAAGGTTCGTGCTATTAAAAATTATATGTCCTATTTACAAGAAAATTACTGCAACAATACTACAACAACAATACCACTTTAATCCGAGCGCAAAAACTAAATAATTTTTCTTTGCAGCGCCTCGTTAACCTGGATTTTAGCGTAATTAAGATTTTCTAAGAACGTTGTTTCTGCTTATTGCACAAGTATCAAATCGTTTTTGAAACTTTGTAGAGGATTTAAGGGTTCAAATGCTCCCTATATCTTCCACAAATTTGTGACGAAAGTCGAAACCAGTTTGTGAAGTAAATCTATAAATTGCATATGTCATAACAGTTGGCCAAAACAAAACCTAACTTAAGGCCATTTTAAGCTCGTTTAAATGGGCGTGGTGAATTGTCCCGTTATTATCAGATTGTGGGCAGAACTTGGGCAGAAGCCAAGTTATAATTCACTGAAGCTGAAGCTGGGAGACACTAAAAAAGATTTGGCGGTTGAGCTCAATTTTGTTTTCAGACTGGATTTAGCGGACTTATAGTAAGAAAATTGAAATTCGGTAACTAAAACCGCTACATCGGTATAGCCAGCCGGTATAGACTGGCTCGAAGGCGGACAATGCCCACGGTCCCCAGCGCGGGGTGTCCGACTTACTGAAAAAAATCATCAATTTGTCATTGTCAACAACTCAGCGAAATGCCAAGCAGCCTGATGAGGATTATTATTATTCGCTAATAAGATCTAATCGATTAAGAAATTGAAGGCAAACGATCATCCACTTCGCCGTTGCTCCTCAATTTGTCGCTTCAGGGAATGTTAAATGCTGTATGTGATTGTAGAGAAAGCAACAGTTTGTACTGAGCTTTGGGGTGGTGGCGTTACGGAACTTTTTTTTAACTTCTGGTGGAATCAATTTTTCGGTCAGTGGTGACATTTTCTGGTACCAAAGGAAATGCATTTATTTTTTCATTTTATTTCATTCTTAAAGAGATAAAATATTAACAACGCTTATATTTATTTCCCAATTTAAAATCGGAATGATATTTCAAGCTACGCTGTTTTTTGGTTGCGAATAATGATTATTATTTTCCCACCATAATTTTTTCTAAGTTTTCAACTGATTGCTCACTTCAAATTAAATTTTTAGCGATTTTTTAATTAAGCAAAATGGCAACACTTATCAATCATGTATCGCTCGTTCAAGAAAAATTCCCAAAAAACGATAAATTTCAAATTTTTTTTAAAGTGATTTATTGTAAATCAAAAAAGGCATTTTTAAGAAATTACACAGCTCTGAACAATTTTCAAATATATTATTATTTCCTTTTGACCAAGCCAAAGAGTAAACTTTTCATTTGGTGTCTTCTCTTTAAAGCCAAAGAGCGTTGTATAATGTTGTTGTTTGCGTAAATTGACTCAATATTGTTGTTATTGCATTATTTGAAATTTATTTGTCTTTAGATGAAATGAGACGGCTTATAATCACTTCACTTACATTCATTCTTCGTACGTAGAAGAAATCGTCAGAAACGGTTTTTTTTTTTTGTTATGGCTCTGTTAGCTTGTTCTCCCCTCAATGCAGCGACGTTATTGCTGTTGTTGCCTTTTCAAAAAAACCCCAGCAACAAGCGGAGCAAGCCCAGCAATCGGCGTTGTTGTTGTCGCTGTATTTGTTGGTGGCTCTATGTGTGATTTAGCAAAAACCAATCCCCATTTGTTATATTCGCTTGAGTGAGTGGTGGCACATTTGCATCATGAAGATTTCAGTCAAAATCAAATAAATGGCTCATAGTGTGGCACACTCTCGCAAACGCACACAGAGACATGATACACGTTCACACTCTCTCAGCGTACACATACTCACACGCACGTATACAACTAAACTCGCAACACTCGAAGAGTATTTCAAGCATGGTAAAATGTAAGAACAACAACAATGTACGGACGTCAAAGACGGAGAAGAAAAAAAATGGCAAAAAACACCGAACGTCAACAGCACCGAGGTGGGTTGGTTTGTTTAGTTGCTGCTGCTATTCGTGTTGTTGCTGCTGTTGGTGATATGGGCAGTATTCTGCCCACCCGAAAAGTGGGTGGGTTTGGGTTGAACAGCCAGCCGGTGACGACGTTGGTAATACTTCACTTCCCTGCCAAAGCTCAACGAAGCATTGAGGCACAAGTTAAAGAAAGGCAGGTGTAAGAACGCCGTCGTCAGTAGTCATTGTCGTCGTTGCCGTCGTCGTCATCGTGAGTACGACCGTCCTGGACTTTACTCAGCAAAAATATCACAAGTCTAGTTGTTGAAGATAGCTGTAGCACTCTTTTTAGATGCCAGTAGTAGTCGTCAGTCGTCGTTGCCGTCATTCACTTATACTACACGTCGTAGTAGTGGCAAGAAAAACTCTCAAGAAAATTGTTTAGAACACCAAAACATCAACAGAGTGGATAATTTTCACCAGCATGCTCATTTTTCTTCGGCAACTCAGCTCACACAGACGCACAAACAAACCCACACTTCTTGCTGACTGAAGTCTCGTCGAGCTCATCTAATAGATGTGCGCAGTAGTTGGCCAAAAGTCAGAGGAAACCCTAAACCTAATAACCAACAAAAGCACCAGAGGAGCAAGGAGCTATCAGTAATGTTAGCAGTGGTGCTAGTTGGTTGCCACCGCCGTCGTCATTGTCGTTGTCGTTGTCGTCTTCGTCATCATCATCGTCGTAGTATTGGTAGTAGTGTTAGCCGCCTTTACAGATTTTGAAGGAACATTTATTCGTTCGTTCCTCAACTTGTATGAAATAGAGAAAGAGATTGTTATACTCTTGTTGTTGTTATATTCGTAGTTGTTGCTAACATTCTTTATACAATAATAATGATAAAAAAGGTAACGCCTTCAAAATTTATAAAATTTGCAATATCTTAGAAATGCAACTCAAAGCAGTCAGGGCACAAAAAGAAATCGGGCAAAAGAATTGAAATGAAATGAAAATAAAATGCCGCATCAAAAAAAAAAAAAAAAAAGACGAACACAACAAAAAGAGCCATTGTTGTAATACTTGTACTTGGCATAAGGAAAAACAGAACTCGTATATATTTTGAAATGATGTGAAAATAAATTAAATCACCATTTAATTGGGAAGATGTCATCATAATCTAAATTTGGCAAAGAAACAGAATGAATCAAATTCTAAGGCCACTGATCGCTATAGCCAGTTTGATGTCGGAAATTGCCTACAAAAATAATGTTTTGAATTTCAGTTGTGTTAGTGCTGTTTAAAGCTTTGATTATATTTGATGAATGAATAATTTTCCAACAAGAAAATGTATATGAAAAGTCTTGCACTTGCACTTTGTTCTTTGCTTTCCATTAGCCAACTTTACTGCATCATGCAAAAATAGCGCCCTTTTAAAATAGGGCGAGACAAATTCAATGCTGGAAATCAGTCATTTATTTGCTTCCGATATTAAAAATATGCGCGTCCTGAACGATATAATATTTTGCTAAATCATTTTGTCTTGTTGACAAAAGTGGCCGGCACTCACAGCAAAGAAGAGAATTCTCAACCGATTGGGAAAATTTATTTTTTTTAATAATGGGACGACCCGTCACCGAAACAAAATCAAAACCGCAAATAATTTTGAATTGTATCAGTTCCTGCCACCCGAATGAAAGTTATACACAAATTTTGATGTTGGTTCCGACAACCGACGAAAAGTTGGAAAAGCGCCACTATAGGTTAAGGGTATACAGTGTCATTGAAGATGTGTGGTTCATTATAAGATTATAAGATAAGTGTTTAAAGCTGAAATATTTTCTGATTCCTATGGTACGCACATAATGAATTGAGTAGTGATAATCGAAAAATCTTATATGGGAGAGTTAGAGGATATGGATATGTCTCGTGTTACTTGTGGCCCTCACAGACTCGATGTCACATAAATGGTCGCGACTTGTCTTATATATATATATACATATATATGTATATATGTATATTTGTATATATGTATACATGTATATATATATATAAATACATTTTTCCCCGAAATTCGGTAATACTTGGTATTTTGATCTTTTCTACGGCGACCAAAAAAAATTACATCTTTCCAATGCGCACAAAAAAGGCTTATGGTACAATCTAATGATAGATGCACCGTTGAAAATGCACTTTTGTCGCTTGTCTTAAATTTAAGTATGAATTTGCAAACATCCTAACCTTACGAGTGATCAGTGTCGATTACTCCTGATTTTTGGTGGTTAGAATCTTAGTACTTCATTAAATGTTGGGAGCTTGCGAGTATTTTACAAACAAGGAATGGCTTAGAACCATGTGGTATATTTTTAATTAAATTAAATGGAATAATTTAAAGTGTGAGGGCTGAAACCAAACTTAATAAAATAACCTTCTTTTGAATCCTTTTAAACATTTTACCAATTATCCTTTATTTAGGAGCAATGTGGAGTGGCATTGTATGGATGCTCGAAAGAACTACCCAACTTACACAATTTTTTTAAGGCGCTGCAATAATTGTGAGCGTAGTTATTGGAAAATGTTTAAAAAAGTACGCATTTTCATTGTTGATATGCAATCTAAGTTTATATACAGTAAATGATGTTTGGTACACCGCAAATTATCTGGCGAAGGGCACATTAACATCCCCTTCACTATAGAGAATAAATTCGAAAGTTTTGAGAAAACTTTCGTATTCGAAGTGGTCGACCGTGGTGCGATGGTTGGTACACGCGACTATTGTTCGGCGATGGCGGGTTCAATGCCACCATTTACTTTTATTTGAGCGGCAGCGTCACCTCTATGTGTTTTACAAACACTTCGAGTAGTCGCGTTGTCGATAAGCCTGATAAATGCTTTTGAAATTGTGACGTTCGAAATCGTTGCTATACTGTAGGTCCGGTTCAGTGAGTCTAAAAATGCAATGCGTGTAAGCTCATTGAACATGAGGAACTCTCCCATATCTCATTCATGAGATGCAAGGGAATTTATTTTTTTAATTTCTCAATAATTGTATCATTTACTCATTTGTTAAAAGCTATATTACGCAGAAACTCTGGAAGGTTCGTCTCAGTACGTAAACCTTTTTAATGGACTGTGCTTGAAGTAAAGTATTAAAAGTACGATTTTTTACCGCAAAAATGGGCAAAATTTATGTTTTATATTTGAGAAAAAATTATTTTTGACACACTCCAATCAATGATGCAGAGAACAAAAACTTCGGCCGAACTCATTGCACCCGTTCAACTAGATCCCTTATTGAACTACCTACTCAGCCATGCAATTTCAGAATTTGCAATAAAAATTAATAATTTAACTTTCCGAAAAGTCGTTGGTAAATGTATTACAAATTCTGAATATAATCTCTGAAAAGTTGCAACTATATTGGGAAAATTTCCATAACAACAACTGGCGAGTTACTGACATGAATTTGAACGCAGCTATTCCATTTATTTGGGGATAGTTTTTGTCAAAAAAACATTTTCCGCTCATGTATGTGTCAGGTCCTCTTACGGCCTTCATGCTACTTTCAAGAAATTATGTTACATGATGATGACATCGAGATATATTTGAAAATGTGAAATATGTACAGTAGAATGGAAAGAGCTCCGAAATTCCACAAACATTAGCAAAATTAGTTTTGGAAATTTTAACAACTTAAAAAAAATTATTTTCGAATTTTGGAACGCCTAAAATCCCCAAAGATGACTGTCGCACTTCCAGTAATTGGAATCGCAGGCAGTCCGCTTAAAAAATTTGCAAAACATCATGATAATTTCTGCAAAACTCGTCACGGCTATCTGGAAAAAATCACTGCTGATCGCTATCTATTATTCTATAATAATTAGGTCTAAAACTTTGGCAGAATACTGAGTTTCTCTTTCATTATAACATTTGTCAACATCGAACCACCAAAAAAGTGCAAATTCAAAATTTCTATTATTTTCCATTGTAGACAAGCAAAATGTATTCCATTTTCCTCCGATGTTTACTTTCCCAACAAAAAACAAAAAATGGTAATTTTTCATATTCATCTCTGTTTTGCTACGTTACGGAGCTGCTACCAAAACAGCCGCCGACGTTAACAGTGTTTGCCAAAATAAAACAACGGCAGCAACAACAGCGGCATCAGCAACACCGACAATATAAAATATTTGTCTAAACCCAGAAAACGGACGAGTCAGCTAGTGAGAGTCTGTGAGTGTACCCGACCATGTTTGTGTGTCTGGCTATGTGTGTTCATTCTAATGAAAAATTGCTACAAAATATGTGTTAACCACTTTTTTAAAACTATCATCTATCCAACCAAAAACACGCACACACAGACATACATTTTAAACTTGTAACTATCCTGAAATTGTACGGTTTGGCCGAATATGTTGTTGTTGTTGCTGTTACATATGGCTGATGCTGATACGAGCACTAACTACTATGCGTTCTAGTTATTGCTTCTGGCTGCCTGTCGGGCTCTAAGCTTTGTTTTGGATAAACGGTGTGATGGTACTGGATGATGTTGCAAATGTAACTAAAACACCAGCAGTTAAAGCAACAGCAATGGTTCAAGAGGTGTTAATCAAAGAAAAAATAAAACCACTGCCACCAAAATAGAAGATTTTTGGTAGAATTTGATTTGGAAATTTAATAAAGTAAACATGAAGCTAACAAAGTTCAAATAATACTGACATCACATCCTGATATGCAGGAAAATATTTTTGTCAATTAAAGATAATTGTAAAATTATTTTCAATCCCAGTCTCATTACAACCGATTCAAACCACTGTCATAAGCATGGTAAACACTTGTAGCCTTTTACTAACGATAGCACCACAGTTTTTCTTACTCTGGAGAAATTTTGTCATTATGACATTTAGGGCCCCCTTGTCGTAAATAATAGATTAGATTAGAATAATAGATCGTCAGATATGTGGTCTTGTCGAAAACTACTTCTTCCATACGTAGTAAATAGACTAATCTTATTTTTCTACTGCAAACCCGATTGTTTTCATACTCCTAAATATCTGTCAGTTACCACCACGTATAGTCCTGTGAGATAACTAAAGGAGGATTGTTATAATTTTTTAGCAAATCCTGACAAATACCCATTTTCCTTAAAATGATTTCAGTTCCTCTGTTGGAAAATTTTTCCCCATGTCCAATTTCTGACCCAACGTGTCTATTATAGGCAACGTTATGATTGATTTGCCTTCAACATTTTGAAAAATAATGTTGAAATGTTCTACTAAAACGTGAATAAAGTTTCACTTGCTCATTTCAAACAATTGAGAACGCAATCTTGTCTTGTCCTAACTGCTTTCATTGAGACTAAGACCAAAGTATATTCTTGCTGAACACAATTTAGCTGACTAAGCCTTTTCAAACCGTCTTTAGAACTGTTAAATCAACAAATAACCAGATATACAAACTGCGGTAAATTCAGGAGAAGGCCCAAGTCGACACATACCATATTTTTGTCGACGATAAAGCTGCCTTCGCCAACCCGATACACTGAGTGGCACGAAGTGAAGGCCGACAGCCTATCATACAATAAGAATGCGACAGTTAACCAGGCTGTTACCAAACCAATGATGTAACTGTAGCCTTCTCAAGCATTGGTATTTAATCAGCAAAAATGCATCTGGTGGTAAACGAAGACTAAATTAAATTATTTGTTTCGACGACCAAATTGTCAATTCTTTCGTATTGTAATTGTAAAAATTTTAACTCTTTCGGGACGCCGCACAGTGTAGTATAAACAATATCAGACTTTTTGACTGTTTTATGTTAACTAACTGATGCAACTAAAATTATTCGGAAATATCTTGCATATTTATTGCAGTAGAGAAGTTCAGAGTACATAAATGGTAAACTCGATGTATTGTTGGCCAAATAAAAAAATAAACGTAAAGGAAGATATCTTCAAATCTAAGAAAACTAAAATGTTGTTTGGTCTATCGAATGCGTATGTTGTTGTGGTACTATCAGTTATGTCCTAATATACAGTTTAACTCTATATTGTCCATCTATATGAGATTTTATCTGAAAGTCGCTGGCAAATGTGATGAGTTATGTGTAGCAAAGTATACATCTTGGAGTATTGTATCTTAACAAACAATAGTCTTCAAGAGTTTATTGCTGAAAGTAGTAAAATTATAAAACCACTTCCATTTCTTAACAATTTTTTCCTCAGAATACCGAAAATGGTCAACTTTGATCATAAAAGTTATGATCATTTAAATTATAAAAATTTAAAAGTGTTATAAACACGTTGGACGTGGCACATTCTGCCTATTTTGGCTTGAGTACTTAGAAATAATAGATTTAAGGCATTATCATTCACTTTTTGCTATGGTGTGCGACACATCCTTTTTTTATTTTCATACTGTGTGAGAGGTAGGCATGGTTATGGGCGGAAAATGAATATTTCTCGTATATGTTTTGCTTTAATCATACATGTTACGCATACGAAGTTTCAAAGCCCTAACTTAATTCCTTCTAATTAATGCCGCAGCTTATATGAAAATGTTCCATTGTACGCCGTATGAACGTTGACAACCACAACTTTGGAATGGTGGATGACCTCTGTTCTGGTTTGAATAAATGCGAACAGACGCATTTCTTGTTGTATGGCGCAGAAATCTAGGCTATGACACAAGCAAATGTATCAGCGCTGGGAGTCTTCGAGAGAAAGTTAGTCCATAAATAAATAACGGCGTTTGTTGGCTTCGCATGTACTATGAGCGATATGAGATACAAACCGACGCCGATATAAGCGGAGATTGGGTTGGTTGAGTGATGTTAAGAGTATGAGTCCAATTGCTTTAGCATGGAAAGATGTCGACAACAAACTCGGTGGGAGGGCCAAAAGAGGGCGAATGAATCTCCGTTAGAAGGAATCAGTTTTTTTAATTGCTAAAACTTGGTTTGACGAATTTGAGAAGAATCGCAGAACACCGAGTGTTTAGGATTATATTCTACCTGCGACTTATAATGGATAAGAATGTCTATTCTAGACACCACATAAGTAAGCCGTAAACTTTCAGTTGTGCAAAAAGTGTAGACTTTTTTTCACGCAGGCTTTTCTTTTCCTCGTAAGGGAACAGAATTTCATTGGAATCATTTTTAGGCGGGGTATCGTTATAAAAAATCTGCTTTACTAAAAACAAAATGTTCTAGATGGAAAATTTTGATAGTGGAGTAATAATAAAATTATACTCGTATTTTATTCATCATTTTTTATCCTACGCTTGAATTGCAAATATCAGTCAGTGTTGTATAACAATTACCAATTCATAATACGGATCTATTGAATAACTTCTAATTTAAATTTAAAAATTTGTCAAAAATGTTTACAAAATGTTTACACCCAAAAAATCTCTTGGCATTAAAGTTTGTTAAAGTTAAAGCTGAATAGCCTTCGTATCAAAAATGCATACACATAATCGATGTTTTGCTGAAGAATTCGTCAACCCACTTAGAGTTCATTTACTTTTCTTCTCCCTTCATCAAAAAATAAACCTTAAAGTTTAACCGGAAAACTCGGAAATACGTAAACAAACATAGGTCGTGTGTATGTAGAACTTTTCGCAAAACGATGATTCCGCACATTTTCCGGAATGCCAACAGCAGCAGCAACACAACAACACGAGGAACACCAACGGCAGCAAGACGTGAAAATCAATATTAAACAATATTGCTAAATAATACCCCACAAAATTGTCCCATATACTACAACAAAAACAAAGGCTAAAACACAAACACTCGCAGTCGCACAACTGTAAAGTCTAAAACCCTTTTCCTGGTGTAAACGTATCTGTGTGTTAGCGAATGTGGCACCCATTGCTGCCGCAATTAATCAAATTTATTTCGCTTTTTTTTTGGCCGGCTTACAGTAGTGGCACATAGTAAAATGCTAGAGCGCCAGAGCTTTGAAAAACAAAAATAGAAAAATTTCCCGCTAAAAATATATATTTATTTGAAATTCACATACACACAGGCAGACTCGCACACACACTACTGCAACGTGACTGAACTACATATATTATTGATTTATGAAATATTGTGAAAAATAAAGTCGAAAACCTAAACCAAACTTGAATAATTCAAAATATTTTAAAGTTTTATTTATGGCGTATTTTCTTTTCAATATTTTTGTTTTCGTTGAGGCAGGGAAAAAATTATGAATTGTGTTAATAAAATCAAATCGCAAAATGATGAAATGAAATCAATCAAAAGTGGGAACATTGCAGTTTGCGGCTTAAATGAAAATATTTCGGAGCACAGGCGATATTTTATTATTGCGAGCATTTTTTTTTTTTTGGTAAACTAGAAATACACATATTGCAATTCTTTAGAAAATAGTTTATACTAACATTAAGACTCCCTATGGACATTGGAAATTCTATTTGCAGTACAAAATTTGAGACAAACTCTGTATTAGATATTTCTATCTATCATAATAATCGCAAAATAGACTTAAGATTAGCTGACAAGCAAATTAAATGACAGATTGTACTCACACTCCTTGTCAGTATAGAGGGCAGTTCCACCAACTTAGCGACAAAAAGAATTTGAACTATCCCTTTCAGCGGACTTTCTAAATAATCAACTCTCCGTACTTTTATGACGCAATGATTTGTATGGGAGATACCAGAATGATCGTGGTTACCGAATCGACATTTGACAGAATTCAAGTTGCTGTCTATGAAGTGGGGAACACGCGCGACAATGTTAGCCACTTAAATTCCCAGTTCTAATGTGTGCCAAATTTGGTCGAAACGCATGATAACTCGATTGATTTTTTTTAGGTTTATTTGAATTTCGAAAACTCGGCCAATTAGCAGTACTGCCCATTTTCATTCTGGAGTCTATCTCACCAAGAGCTTAACTTGTATCTAACTTAAATTAAATTAAATTAAATTTGGTGGTTGGTGGTCGAATAAAAGATCTGCATGTAAAAATATCGGGTTGTTCGGAAAGTTCGATCGGTTTTTAAAAGAAATTTGTTTCCAAACTTATATACAAGAAAACAATTATTTTAATCTGTTTTATAATCTCCCCCTTCTTTTAATAACTTCTTGCCACCTCTCTGGGAGCTTTTTAATTCCTCTCTCATAAAACTCGTGGTTTTTCTGAAAAAATCATTCAATTCGACTTTTCAATTCCTCGTCGTTATGGAAATTCAAATCCTTCAAGTGATTAATCAGACTGCGAAATAGGTGATTGTCGGACGGGGCGAAGGGAATACGGTAGGTGAGGTAAAACTTCCCACCCAAGCTCTAACAGTTTCTGACGGATCCGCAATGTAGTGTGAGGGCGGACGTCGACATGATGTAAGATAACGTCTCCTCGATTGATGAGCCTCGGTCGTTTTTCATCCAATGCCGCTTCCAATTTACCTAATTGTGCGGTATAGTAGTCCGGATTAATCGTTTGCTCTGTTGAGAGAGAGAGAGCTCAAAAAAGACTACTCCTTTGACATACCACCAAATCGACAACCTTATCTTCCTGGGGTGAAGGCCCGTTTTAGAAGTGGATTGAGAAGGTTCATTTGGTTTCTCCCATGATCTTTTCCACGTTTCATTGTTGTAGACTATCTATTTTTCATCCCCTGTGATGAGGTTCTTCAGAAATGGTGTCTTGTTATTTCTTATCCTTGGGTTATCGCAGACGTTAACGCGATTCAGGCGGTTGGACACAAATCCGAGCTCTTTTATGACCCCGCGAACGGGTGAGATCAAAAAATGATTATTTCAGCCATTTCTTTAACTGTTGCACGGGGATTAACAATAATTTAATCTCTCACCTCCTTGGAAATAATTTCTTTTGGTCGTCCTGATCTGGGAGCGTCGTTACGGAGAAATCGGCCGTAGTAAATCATTCATTTCATTTGGGATGGGGGGAAGTTATGATAGTGTTTATAGGAACTCTACGTCATGGAACGTGACGTATGGTGAACTAACGAATTAGCGATATATTAGTTTGTGTACCGATTATTTATATGGGAGATGTCGGAAAAGGTCGGTCGGTTATTTCAAATGTTATCAGGCGTTATGAACAAGTGTAGTGGACAACAATAATTTAATTATCAATTTGCATGAGAGGTACTACAAGGGACTGATCGACATGTACCATTTACAATCTCCGGCTATGTATCAGGCTGTGTCTAGCCTTAAGAAGTTTCATAAAAATTTATGGCAGCAGATACTATTAATTCGTATTCTGCAGTTATACATATTTTTGTCAAAAGATATGTCGGATAACCACGTGCCCTCTTGCCAAACATTAATGGACCTCGACAATTTCAAAGCGGACGACTTCGGAAAGTCATAATTTTGTTTTTATCAGAGTTATTTTTTCAGAATACAGCTTCTCACTGCGCCCCTTTTACCAATCATCGGACTGAAATTTCCATGCTGGTTTCCATATCAAATGATATATGCCTTCATTCCTTTTACTGAGTGTGTAAAATTGTATAATTGCTATTTAAAATGATGGCCCTCGGGAAAAATTGCAAAGTCTTTCGTAATTTCTAGAGATTCTGTTTTGTAACTTATAAGTTCATATCGCCAAAAATATGTATTTAGAAATAATAATAAAATTTAACCATTTTTAAATATAATTGTTTATTCCACATGCTATTTTAATACATCTAAATGTAGATTCTCATCCCTCTGTCTGACATCACTTCAATTTTAAATTAAAAAACGGTTGCCATTTTTTTCTATTTAGGTTTATACGTTTTAATTCTCTATTAAGAGATATCCATTCCGAAAAAATAACAACAGTATTTCAAAGACAAACAACAAAAAGAAAGTTATGAAAAAAACCCATACAATATTCATTTCTTCAGCTCGCAGGATCCTGAACAAAAGCTGATGCAGGAGCAGCAGGAGTAGTTCTTCATTAAATTGGAATTTCATGAATAACTAATAAATTAAATTCCAATAAAACATTTACACTCACGCTCTATGTGCGTGTGTTTGTAGGTGGTGTTGCTTGTATTGCACATCACAGAATAAGACAGGACAAGGACGCTAAGGAGCAGCAGTAGTAAAGCAATGGTAGACGGCTCTGGTACTGGTGGCGAAATACAATTTTTAAATTTGATAAAAAGGACAATGAAGCTCTTAGCTCTGCTGCACACAACACTCCTACACAGACATACGAACAAAGGAAAAGTTTTAAGGATAACACCAACAACAATCTAACAGCGGCAAAAAGTGCACTCTAAGGAAATTTAAATGAAATGAAGGAAAGTACATGAGCTCTGCGAACAAACCGAAAAAAAGCACAAGAAGTAAAACTAATCAGATGAAGGAGGAAGAAAACAACAACGAGGAATATAAAACGAGCTAGAGGAAAAAAAGTGGGAGGAGTGGTAAAGGCACAACAACAACTACCACACCAACAACTACAATTTGTGTGGCAACTACAACTATATTGGGTAACAACTTTAGTGTGAAACTGTATTAAATATGGGGAAAGCTTTCTTGTGCAGCTGAAGGAAAATACATATTTTTTTCTTGGCGAAACAAGACGTTGATGATGACGATGAGGAAAAAGAAAACAACAGCAACATGAAAGGAATGCATTTGGAAAACTTCCAATCCTAGGTTTGCTGCTGCTGTTGCTCATTGCTTCGTTTCTATTCTTGTTGTTGCTGCCACAAAAAAAGAAATTTTCTTTTTATCATGCGCGCGACAATGAATTTTCTTTCTTTTGGTGGTGATATTGTTGACGACGTTCGTTGTTGTTTTTGGGGTCTCTTGTTGGTTGATAACTAACTTCATACCCCAGCTAGTGTTGCCACATGGTGGTCATTTAAATGTTGCTAAACTGTCAAATTGGCTGAAAAATTCAGATTAAAACAGAGTAATCAACTTTGCATTTACGTTCCTTAGTTATTGATTACTACAAGAAATTACCTATATTTTTTGGTCTCAATCAGGTCCCTATCAAGAAATTTCATTATAAGGGAGTGTTACGCGTCTAAAAGACACTATTTTTTCACATAAATTATATCAAAATGGACACGATGAATTGTTCGAGGCTTCAGATTTTCAAAGGAATTTGGTCAAGACTCGAAATTGTTCGATTGGCTATCATACACAGACAATTTTAAGCTCATTGGAACCAAATTGGAATGAGAGGCAAATATAGTAATATCAGTAAATATGCTAAAATCATGCAATAGCGCAGAATTTTCTGGCCTCCTAATTTCAAATAAATAAATACCGTATTTGTTTTTTTAGAATGACGATTTCCAATATCGCTGTAAGCGATATTACATGGTGTAATCCTGAGCATTCATGAGGAATGAACAAATTCTTGTATGTGAAATAATTTTTATTATCTTTATTGTGCGTGGTTGTCACATTTGTCAATCAGAATCAATATCATATGTAGATTTTAGTCGGATACTTGGAATTGAAACGAAACAAAATAATTTTTTTTCAACTTCTTCAAATGTCAACATAACAAAGCCATAAAAAAGTATACCCTTTATGAAATATTTATTTTCTTTAATTCATGAAAAATTATGGAGAATTACCGTTTTTAGAATACAGCCATCTTATTCGATATTCGAAAAGTTTTCAAGGTGACGAAAATCCGTTCTCAAAAATTACACCACAGTGCCCTTTAGTGCCGACAGATAAACTGTAGAAGGGGATGCGATAATGATCGTATTATATCACGGTGTACGATATCATATTCAACTCACGTCATGGAGGCGTATAACGAATTTCATAAATTTTTTGACACATATTCAGAAACCTTCAAACAAAATGTTATTGTTTTTCTTTAGATAAATTGCTTATTTAAGAACGACTAAATATGTACGCTTATCGATACAACAGCAATAAAAACATCGTTTTCGATATTTCAGTTTCCTCGAATACGTTATATTTTCGGCTTATAGCGGTTTTTATCGGATAATGTTATTTTAAAGACGTTCATCTTAGCTTATTTACTAGTTACCAGCAAGAAAGTGGTTTGCCAGTTTCGTTCCTTTCATTTTGAAAAAACAAAAATGGAAACGAGGAAGGCGTGATGTAATACAAGAAAGCATGAATACTTTAGAATAGATCTTATTTGGAGATTAACAACACAATTTCGGATGAATGAACAATGTTTGTTTGTATCATCGGGTACAAACGTGTAGGATTCAGGTTTCCAAAAATTTGAAATATGGTGTTGTTTGAATATTTCTGCACAGTCAACATGCATATGTTTAGATGAAACATCACAGAGTAATGAGTATGATTATTCTAATAAATGACAAAATAAAATTAATATTTTGTTTTTAAAATAAACAACATAAATATAGGTGTTATTTCTTCAACTCTGGAATCGTGTTGAGAAATCTAAAATTGCCGAAACAAAGAAAAACCCATGAGCTTAACTCAATAGAACCTTATTCTAAAAAATAGGTCATATTTGTGCCTTAAAGTGTTAATCACTTACTTTTATAAATATAATGACTGCCAAGAAGGTGAAATCGCGGAGTTGTTTGATTTATTGTGCGGATAGAAAATAAATACTTTTCGAATGAAACTGGAATTAGAGTCGAAATCACTACATTCGACGAAAAATGTTTTTATTCGTTGCACACTTTATAGCAATATCGTATCGTGTAGTGGCAACACTGTCCACCTCCTTACCGGAAAATCTCTATTCCTTCGTAAAATAAGGACCAAAGATGGATTTTCTTCCATACGAATCAGAGAAAATTGCACGCAAAAATAGAGTGTATTGGATATTTCTCCAATATAATGTAATGGCGAAGCAAAGAAAGGCCAAGACATTGATGGGCTTCTTACGGAGGAAATAAAAAAAAAACAGATGAGAGAACATTAACCAAGGAAAGACGGCGGCTCCACACACGCACGCACGCATTTGCGATATTATGATTTACTTTCGTGGGTTCAAACAACCAACGAATGAAGCGTGCGGATGGTGTCTCCAACAACAACGAAGAGGCATGTGAGCGATATATACTGTGAATGAGCAATGAATATCAACAACAGCAATGAGCCGTTTGTGGCTGTGGCGGCTGCTGCTGCGGCCTGAAGATGAGGATGACGGGAATGACGATGTGAAATACCCCCACCCATAAATGTCTGAAGAAACAACAGCAGTAGCAACAACAACGCTTACTTGATGTTTTTCGTTGGATGGATGAGAATGAAATGTTCAAACCCCAAAGATAGACAGACGACAACAACGACATCTCTTAAACGCACACCAGCTCCAACACTCCAACAACAATAACAACAACTGCGCTCCTACTATGGATGGATGGATAGATGGGGATTATGAACGACAACCACGGTACGAGAAGCAACAGCAACAACGACGACGACGTTGCCGACAACTACTACCACCGCACACAGTATTGCTGTAGAGATGTGTGTATGAATGATTTTCCGTTCCGTACGAGACGACGAATGGAGAAGTGTACATGACAATTCATCTCTTTCTTATAAACACAATTTATCAAATGGAAAACGACGAAAGCGACAGCAAAGATGAAGACGACGACAAGATATACTACTACTACATATAACGATCACACACTCTCGCACATCCATACATGAAAGCTTTTTCACACAATTCTACATCAGCAGTATTCACTCATTCGTGCTCAAACAAAACGTGCCGATTGTGAATTTGCTCTTCTTAGACTTGAACTCCCCTAAGTCGTTGTGCCTTCCCTTCACTGAAATCAAGAGGGATAACAACAACAGCAGTGGCAATTATGGGTTGACGTCACATGCTCAATTCTCGCTACAACTACAACAACAGAAAATTGCACACACCTCCCTCTCTTCTTAAAAAAACCACTAAAAGAGCCAAATTTTGCCAGGCAAAGGAATTGCAGTAGCTAAGGACTGATTATGACTCCTAAGGAACCCAAAATTGTAAGTCTTCAAATGTTGCTGATGAGAACGTCTGTGATGTGCAAGTGAGTAACATTCATGTCCCAGAGACATGATGAGTGAGTTGAATATTTACTACAGTGTTGCCAAACGTTGATACACAAGAAAGAATCGCAAAATGTAGTCAATAAATAAATAAATTTAAACATAAAGAAAGTTGTAACCTTTTCATTGAAGAGCATTAAAAATCCCATAACAGGGTAATAACTGTATGAATTCCGCGCTATAAGTATTTTTTGGTTTTGCTTCAGAAATTCGCCTCGAGGTTATGGCCAATTATGATTCGGATTATGATAAGTATTTGCCTATCAAATGATTTTGTTTCGAAAATTTTGGTTCGGAAGCAAATCCTAATAACTTTTTCAAACAAATTGTTGAGGAAATACTCAGTAATAAGAAAAAAATTAAAATAGAAAATGTTAGATATTTGTTCCTGAATGAATGGTTGGTTTAAGTTTATACCCCTGCGAATTCCGAGTACCTATAATGAGGAAAATTTTTGAAAGGTGCAGACTTAAGGTTTCACCTACTTGTGAGTTATTGATTCTCAAGTGCACCGATAGAAATATGTATATTGAAGACAATTTCGTGAAATTTTACTAAAATTGAAATAGAAAAGAAATGTGATTTATTTTTGCCAACATTATTTTTGGCATCAAATAACAGTCCCCAATCTGATGAAACGGGTCATCGAATTTCTGCAATAAAAATCATGCGCCGGTTTTTAAAAATTTGATGTATTCGAATTACCGAAGCATTGATTTTATTAAAATCAATCAACTGGTTTATGTTATTAAAATGCTTTAAAATTAATATGTTTATATCATTTCGAAACTAATATTAAGTATTATTTTATGTCTTCAAATAAAAGACCTGGCCAAAGTATTTACTTTTAGGCCCTGTTAGGAAACATAAATATAACAAATCGAATAATTTATCATATAACGTGCAATGTGGGAGATAACATGCCCATTTTATCATCCATCAATATACTCGTATTTGTCCTGAGCAACAGCAGTTCCTATAGGACAGTTTGGAAGTCGATTTGCAACGCGCTGACATATAGATATGGGATAGGATAGAATTTTAGTTCCGGTTCTGCATATGCTGGAGAGGATAACAAAGTTCATTTGGCGCAGTACTCAATAGAGTGCGTTTATTTTTTGAACTGGAAATGGTTTTCGCAGGAAATCGGCTCAGTGTTTGCAGAAATATTGCCCTTGGAATGTGAAAATTTGTTTGAAATGTATTGGTAATTGTGACTAGTATTATTTTGTCCTTCGATTTCATACGGCTCACCCTAAGGGTTGGATGTCAAATATATGTTTTGAAGCCAGTCACATACAGACATAGCAATTGCAAAAATAATCACTCAAATTAGATCAGTGGTTGCTGATATATAGTCGGTGGAATGGAAATATTTGTTCCAAGTATGTTGATAATTTACATTTGAATTTCTTTTCCCTCGACCTCAAATGACTTATTCTGGGGTTTGGATATCAAATCACGACATGGCAAAGGAAAAAAGACTTGTTCAAATTGAATTAGTTATTTCACATTTTTTTCGGATAATTATTGTAGCATTACAAATCTCTTGACCAAAATTGATTGGTGTGGGATAATTCTTCCAGAAACTGTTTATATTTCGTTCCGTTATCATATTCGCAAGCAAAAAGTGCTAAACCTTAAACACTGGCAACTCTATGCACACTTCTTTAAACAACATATCCTAGCGCTTGTGGACCCCCTATATCTCACTCTCATATTTGCCCCTAACTACTCTTAATACATTTCGCACCATTCTCCTGCAAGGCTCATTTAACAAAGCTTCAAATCTCTCTTTTTCTCTCAGGAATGTCGAAGCCCCATCTGCCCTCATTTGTTAGGCTAAGAAAAGAAGTCATCATCTTAGATGGCATCTACTCAAAGTGCACATAATCCAAAAATGATGAAGAAAAAATAGGTGTTGCCATTTATGTTGTTCTCCTGCTGCAATCTACCATGCAAGAAACAAAAACAAACCCCATCTCATTTCGTATCTAAATATTACTCTCATTCCAAGTCACAAAATTAAAAACAAAACTCCTCAATATAAAACCCATAATAATGCCAATTTTGACATATGAAGATGTTGCTTTTGAAAAAGGGGCATAAATCAAAATTGCATTTCTAGTTTTATTACACCGAACAACAACTGCATTCCTACTCTATTCACGATTTCACAAAAGAGCGGACAAAATATGTGTTACTCTCTCCCAGTCGTATAGCAGCTCTCTCCCATTTATCATTTCTTGTTGTAGTTGTGTGCTTTGCAAAAAAATGTAAACAAGTGCATTTATTATTGCCTAAAGTGTAAAAGGTTAATGTTTTGTTTTGCTTATATTTCATTTTCCAACACTCTCACTCGAGTGTGAGGGAATGAGTGACATATGGTGGTTCTCTTATCACACACGCATCCATATAACACTCTCTTACACTTGTAAATGGAGAGCGCATGATAGAGAATGTCTGTGCTAGCAATGAGAAGTATATTATTTTATTACGCACACACGTGTTTGGCGTCAACTTTTATGGTTTGTTTTTGTTATTGCGGCATTTATCACCCGACACAATTACATGCCGCGAACTTGGTGCCATCATAATTCCTGACCGAAGAAAAGAGACGGCAATATGTGCAATGGCAGTTATTATGAGATGGCCATACACAATAAGAGATTTTACTGCCTTGAGATGTAAACAAGTGATAACATATCATAAAAATAAATTATTTATTTGGTCTTTTATCAATTTTTTGTGATTTTATATAAACGTAGGAAGTATTTCGAAAAAATGTGTATTCTCTTAAATTTGGGTATGTGCTTTACTACTACTAAATAGAATATTTAGTTTAAGGCTCAAATAATGATATCACTCTCTTAATTTTTTTTTATTTAAAACTTCTCTTTATTTATCTCTGTCCGGTAGTATTTCTAAAGTAGTATTTCTGTATGCGAATTTCTCTCTCTTTAACTTAATTTTGAGGGGAGTATTTTTTTGTTGTCTGTGCATCTTTGCGGCGAATTTATCTGTAGCAATCTCTCTTGCCTAAAGTATCTTTATCTACATAATTCGACTGAAGTTTTCTCTTCAAGTATCTTACACACGCACACACACACCAATACCCATACTTTTGTTCAGTTTGTAGTTGCGTCTGTCCATGTTATTCGATAGAAGAAGAAAATATGTTTATGTGAAGCATGTTTGCTCGCTGGGCAGACGAGTGCGTAACATTCTAAATTTTTTCTCCGTGTCCTCGACGGAAAAATGACGAAAATTTTTCAAAATGTTAAAATGGAATTTGTACGAAGAATTTAGAAATATTTCTATGATTATGGCACGGCTTAATAATGGGTTTGTTTTCATGTTCCAATCGGATGGAATATTAGAAAAAAATTGATCTATTTTATTGAAATTTGCTACGGGAATTGTTATGTGCTTCCAACGATACCGACGGGACAATGATATTTTTCGTAGTAGAAATAATTTTTTTCCTTGTGAATTAGTAAAATGTTGTTGAATGTTTTTATAAACGTTACAAAAGTTAATGTTTTTGAATGAATATAAATGACATAAGCCAATTACGTGGAACGCCCAGCCCCATTAATTTTTTTTTTCAAATCTAAGTTTAAAAATATGTGATATGCTAACTCTTTCCACATGCAAAATGGTTTATTTCTTAACTTCGTATTTTGAAACATCAAAAATCTGGTGCTACATTTAATTTGATGTTCAATATAGCAGTTAGTGTGGCTGGAATCTACCATGGGCAACATTGAAAATTTAATGCATTAAGAAATGTCGTATCAAGCGGTGTCTTCTTGTATTGTAATATAAATTAATATTATGACGAAACAGTGTTGAGTGATGAAGCCTAGCTTATGCAAGTTTGACGTGATTTTTAGGAGGATAGAAAAATATGTAAATAAATTGGTAACCGCAGCTTAGTCTTCGCCATGGTGTATAAAGATTTGACGCTATATGACATTAATCCAGCCACAATCCAGTTACACATCGAGTAAGGTATACCCGGGTTTGACTAAGCTCGGTTTTATATCAATTTAAACGTAAAGAATGAATAGTATGATACTCAGAATAAAAACAAGTACCCACATGGCACTTTTGTAAATTATTATAAATAATAGTGCAGTTTGTTCATTTCATTAGTTTGCATTTCCTTAAAAGTAACAGATATATCGGGGCATTCGACAAATAGTTGTTTCCGCCACATTGAGGCGGAATTTGTGTGGATAGCGTTGCATCTTTTATTGCAATTAAGAATGCCGATTGAAGTCAAAATTTCTTGAACAGATTTCAATATTCAATAGATTTGAATATTTGTTCCTATTGGTTAGTTCGAAGCCTTGAATAGTCATATATCTGTCCACAAAATATCCAATGATAATTTGAGCAATTCAGAAGTTATCAGAAGTTGAATTATCTACATATATCTTAGTAACATTGCTCCAATAATGCCATATTTCGTTTCAATTTTATTACATTTCTATCAATGTCAAGAAAAAACTAAAACAATTGAGGAAATACTTGGCCGACCGCTGCTTTATTTTATTCCGATCTGAAAATCGTTCAGGTTTGCGTCAATGAAATTGTATTCTAAATACATTTAATATTTCTGCGGAATATTACCAAACTATAAGGATCTTTATATACTTTAAGTTTATGTAAAATATAAAACTAGAACTTCAACGAAACGGTTTGTATGTCTTAAGTGAACAGAGTTTATACATACTTTAAATTATATTAATTTGTTTTACAAAATTTAGAGAAAACGTGTTCCGTTCTTAGCCAAAATTTTAGCGTTGCTATCTGTAGCAGTGCCTGTGTTCGACCATACTTAGTTAAATCGTTGCATCAAGAAAACGTCAGCATTGAATAACTAAACTGAAATTGAAAATTGTTTAATATGTGACTAAATATTTCGAAGGGCTTCAAAGACAATGAAGTACAGCAAATGTTGAACAGGAAAATATCTGTGATATTACATTGTATATTACAAAAACGCATGGACAAACGCGCATTTGACAAAACATTCGATAATCACAAACTACATACGAATATGCGCTCAAAATTTCAAAAATTTCGCTTTCTGTCAGTTGTCGTACCTATTGTAGATTTGTGTAGTAGAAATTTCACCATCTAATAATAGCCGAGTTGAAGGAAAAGGAAAGACTATGTGGCAAGGCCGGCGGTAAAATTCAAAATCGTATGACGAAAAGTAAAACTAATCATTTTGAAATGGAATAACTCTCTTTTAAAATGTAAAATATGGCAGTTAGAGCGACATGACTACCGAAATTTTTTGAATATAAATCGTGGTATTTCGACAGCTCCATCGCAATCAACATATTGGTAAATATTGCAAATGAATCAGGCAATATTTTGTTGATATGGACGTGGTTTGTGGAAACGTTATTTCTTCACTTCTTTCTTCTTCACTATGTTCGGTAATCGTTTAATTATAATTTTTCGGGTTTTTTTATTTGTTTCTGTGGAATTGCTATTTGAGTCCATAGCAATTTCTTTGAGGTGTTCCCTGTATTACAGATTTAGACGATTATTTACAGTATTGTTCAGTTATGCAAAAAAAAAAATCATATTTTCTGATGAAATTGTCGTTTCGGCGCAAGAAGATCGGCCGGATCTTGTATATCCTTCATCATAGTTTAATGTATCGTTAACAGTCTCGCGGGTGCATCGTTTCGTTGTAAGATAATTGGACCTGACCAAAATTGGACTAAATCCACGAGAAAAATTTACTTTTTAGTATTTTTTAATCCATCACCAGTGCAATGAAAAGTGGAGTGCAATGAAAAGTTTAAAGTTTAGGGGAGTTTTAAGTTTAATTTGTCCAGATGTAAATTGAGTTAAAAAAAAGATCAACATTGCACACTTCTTATAAACATTTTATTCTAATTGGTACAAACGGTATGACAAACTTAGTATTCTCTACGTTCGCCATAGGACGGGTATGAAAATAATATGTTGCTAATTTCCTAATACCGAACTACTTTTCCGATACAGTACAGATTTTCAGGCAGAAAGACGAACGTCTAATGCAGCAATCTGTAATTTATTTTCGCAAAAACTTCATATTCAACTGAATTGAAACTAAAGTTTTCTTATTTATATCATATTTTAAATCACTTTTCAAATTGGTACATGGTTTGGAGGTAAAACCTGATGCCTTCATCAAACAAATTTTCGAGAAAAGTGGTTAAGTGCAGGATTAGCGAACTATCAGTTTCCTTTTAAATAATTGTGGCAGTTGCCTCTCACTCTGAATATTGACAAATACATAATATCATACTTTCATAGTTCGAAATGATCACATTAACTGATGATAAACGTAAAATTAGCCCCCAGACGCATAAATTTTTGTTTGTGGGCGCGGTGAAAGACATTATGCGGACAATTCTCAAACCACTGAGGTCCTTAAGCAATAATGTGCCGAAGTTATTCGTGAAATAGACTTCAAAATCTTTGAAAATATGCTGAAAAGTTAACTTGATGTACCACTATTGGGTCTGCCACTTGAATCAAGTTGTATTCCATCAAGAATCTGGAATCTGTGGGGGAAATAAATATATTTAATTGATCGTCTCAAACTTGTATACGATGGCAGCAGGGCAAGATATGTTATCGCGAAAAAGTGATCAATTTGCGTGTCGTGTCGTGTTAAGTAAGTAAGTATCTCAGATCGTAAATTCCAAACAACATAATATCATGTGATTAGTTCTGTTGACTGCAACGTTGTCGGTAAGTTATTGAGTAACTTATAAATATTTGATTTTTCTTTCATACGGATGAAAGCATATGACCCACTACCCCTCCGCCGTAGAGGTGATGTACCTATGAGCAAGTAGCTACATTGACCAACACAGATCATATATATTGTCATGTCGCAGCTTTAGAACTGATTTGTTATTACTTTTTCTTGTAATTAACATTTTATTTCGGAATGCAAATAAATATATTCATGGCGCAAGAGCACAAAAGTTTATTGATTATTCCACTTAAATTCCCAAGAAAATTTATAATATCACATAAAATCCGCAAAACTTAAAACTTAACAACAACCCTTGAACATCTCGCACGGACACTCTTTGACTTTTTTTCTTTCGTGCACACAAAATTACTAAATAATTTTGGAAATGTCCCAAATCTTGCTGTCGTCTTTGCTGCTGTCGATCAGCTATTCATAGATATAAATTCAACTTTTAAATGTGATTCATAGACAAAATTTGAAAGTTTTATTTTGTGTTGTGATATTTTAATTGCCGTTTGCTTTTGGCATTTAATAAAACACGAACTGAGGCGTCTCCATCAGTAATGGAATGAAATATTAATACACAACATAAATTGTGATGCGCCAGACGGTTATAGATTTGTGTCAATGAATTTTTTTATGTGCCAGACGAAAGTAGACGAAAGTTTTTCTAAGGCTGGTTGTTAATATTTTCTATAGCATTTTCTTAATATGCAAGTTTCGAACCTTTGGTCATTTTGTTTTCGGTAGTTCGCGATTTAGTTCATTAACAAAAAGTGAATAAAACTCAAAATATTTATAATCCATTCAGATTTATTAAATTGCCTCCAAATGAGGAACCTTTTGAAATAATATAACTATGTCAATGTATGGTCAAATTCCCTTTTTTGTCTTTTGTTGACTGAAAATGATCGTTTTGCAGTGGTAATTTGACTTTTGGCCAGAAATGCATTTACTACGATAGCTTCGTTAAATGGTAGGATACCGTGGTGCAAAACAGTGAGTATTCTCTGACAAGGCACGAAACATCTAGATAATGTTCTCCATTTGCCGTCTGACATTCTAGCAAAAACTCCGACAGTCCATTATAATCATACTCAGAGAAAACAACAAGAAAATCGACATAACATTGACTTTCGATCGACTTTCAGGCACCGGGTTTGACTCGGTTGACAGACGCATTAACAGTAGTAATCCATGTGAGGTAGAATTGACTCGTTTTGGCATGTCTTTAGCCACCTTTACGTGATTGAGTTTTTTGAAAAAATGTATGTCTTTTACAAATAGCCGAGCTGCCAAGCGTTTTATACCCAAACAGTCGTGTAAAATGGTACGAGTTGTTTCGTAAAATACGGCTCTAGCCGTCATTTCTTTTACTTTATCAATGTTGACTTAACTTAAAGATGTCGCTGGTCGATCAGAGCAGGGCAAATCTGACCTGATCACATTTGAGTACACTTTACGGCTCATATGTTGTTTGCAATATTTTCAGCGCAAACATACTTGAAATGGACTAAAAAATCGAGCACTGTAAAGTAAGTAAATGACAGGTAGCACCTTTATTTCGCGCCAGTATAGGAGACAGAAAGAATTTTAATAATTCCGTTAGTTGGGGTTTTTAAAGTATTAATTTTTTTTTTTTGTAACAGAAACATTTTTTAATCGGCCAATGAGAGAAATTTATAATCGACGATTTATTTATTTCTATTTTCTAAATTTCATAAATGCAATTTTTCAATATTATGATATTATTATTTTTGGTTTATAATTGTGTTCTTTAGTTTATTTTTCTTGTCAACTTTTTTTAAAGAACCGTTCTTCTTCATTGGACTTAATTTCACGCATAAATGTTCACAATTTTAGCTATTTGATTTAGTTCATGGGTGATTGTCAGATAACTTATTTTATTGTTTAACGATAAGTAAACATCTTATTTTTATTTTGTTTCGGGCAATGAGATTTACTCTCCCTTTTAGCCATATTTATGATACTTATTTTGTTAATATCACTTCTTTTTAATTAGTATTGTTTGAATTGGTCAACGTTAAGCTTTGTTTTTATCAGCAACGATTAGTGAGTTTATTTCTGTATCATTAATAATAATAATATTGGTTAATAATTTCGCCTTGAATTGTGTTGAAGAGCGTTTATTGAATTGTTATTGCATTTGCGGTAATGCCGTACGCCGTATTATCTGAGGCTGTAATAAAACTTGGAAAAATATTAGCGCATTTTTAAAAAGTTTTTATAACTTCCATGACTTGGATTGTCTCGATCTGGAGCTGAAACTAAAATCATTTCGCTTTACTTATATTATACAAACCTTTTTTGAATACCTGTATCCTTGCGGCAGGTGTTCAGGTGTTCCAATTACCAATTTTATGGATTTGGTCAATACAAAAAAAAAAAAAGAAAAGAAAAAAATAACTCTCCTCTCTTCCTTTATAAAACCTTAAAAAAGGTCGTAAAATCATGCATTTTTCTGAGAAATACTTCAATGACGACACTTTCCTTTTTGTTGCATGTAATCTTTGCAACAATTCATACACTTTCCCTCTCTTTTTACTTACGTTCGCACATCCTTCCTCTCACCGACTGGCACTACCTGCTACTTTCACCTTCCATACTTACTTCGTTTTGTTTGTTTTTGCCCAGTTTTCCCCCGAAAAAAAAGCGAAAATGTTTTATTGTTTTTGCGAAATAGTCCAAAAATGTCAAATACTCTAACTCTGTGGTTTAGACAACAATACGTTAATCCATTTATGCCAGGGTAATCCCTTTCCATTAATCCACCACCGTCTCTAAACAATCCAGTTAAGCGGATAGACAGACACAACGGTTCGTTGATTGACCGCCAAGATTTGGCAGTCAAAAGTCTTTCGGTGATGGCATCGCATAAATCCAAACACTGTTTTGGCCTAAGCCAATTGGATTGCAGCGGATATTGGATAGTTTTAGCAGCTACAAACATCTGTCCCGACGATTCGTAAAAGTCAATTTTGTCATAGCGGAAAATACAAAAATATGCCAAACCAATATTGACTTTATTCATCACTCAATATTGGATGAGTGTGCTGCGTTGTATGTTTGTGGAAGACTTGACATTGTGACTTACTTTTGCGTAATTTTTAAATATTTTAAATTTGTTCCTTTCAAATGTTGTTGAGAGTTTCGTAGAATTAAATCATGTAAATAAAAGCATTGCTAGAGAGAAACATTTGTTTAACAATGTATGCTGTGATTTTCTTTTCATGTAGAGGAAATATTGAAATAATAAAAATAAACCAAAAAAAAAAAAAAAAACATGTTTCGAACCTATCGTATCAATTTGAAACCATTTCACTGTACTCAAGTTGGAGACAATAACATTGTCAGCCTTGTACTTCAATTTACTCTGAATTTGTTTTCAATTTCAATCCCCAATTAACGAAAAAAGAGAAAAAGAAAATCTATTTGCATTTCTTAGTAAACAAATGCTTGTTTAGAATAAAAATCAACTTAATTTTGAGGCGGAAAATATTTAATTAATCATTGCTTACTGAAAATAGTTAATTTTTGTAATGGGCTTAATTTGTTCATTAAAGGAAAGGACCGTTAGCAACGCAGTGCCATGTTGAGCTCATTAATCGAGTTAATTGTACTTTTCAGTAGGCAATTATTCGATCTCACAAAGTTTATACGGTTGTCTTTACATCCAGTTTTCCTATTACACCGTAAAACAACATGTTTGACACATGAACAATTTAGAACACATGTAAAAATGTAGAGAATTTGCAGTTAAACTGCATTCCAAATACTTGGTGGCGCCATCTTTTGTTCTTTTTGTCTTATTAAACGAAGGGGTATTAAATATTTAAAAATATATTTAAATTCCCTGTTGCAAGTGGAATGTGGGCTTTGTTCAACTTGTGGATTTTGTTATTTCTATAGGCTTGAATTGAATTTCTTCACAATTAAATTTTGGGAAAGATGGCAAAGTATTTTAACGCGTATTGAAAATACTTTGCAGATAAGGCGAGGGGCAAGTATTCATATAAACTAGCAATAATTATTGAGTTTTTCATGTGTCAAAATGGGTATATAAAGTTTAATAGTTTTAAGCATAATTGGATTGGCTTATTGTTATTACATCTATAGATTGCATTTTTTCGATTAAATGCAAGATTTTTTATATGGCATACTAATGTAATTTAACTTTAGTTGGCGTCAATCGTTTATTATATTCATGAAACTGAAGTCTGAGATCACATGAAAATTGCATGCAAATGCATTCCATTAAAGAACTCATTTCTTCATATTTTCTGCATTTAAGAATATACATATTTTGAGGTTACGTTTGATTACACGGAATCTGGAATTGCGGCACTAAGCTTAGTTATGAACCAAATTGTACGGCAAAGTAGTTCAGTAGTAGTTCAGAATTTGCTATTATTTCTATTTATATATTTGGAGACAACGCCATCTTAACTGTGGCTGTCTTTCAAATATATTTAGCGATTATGTTCTAAAGTCGGTCCTCATAATTAGGAGATCTCTAACAACCATAGATAGGGATTAACTCCTGTTTTAGAGGGTTTGTTACAGCGATACCTTTGGCAAGCATAGTAGGATTTAAGGAAGACGGACGCCGACAACTGAAGATAAAAATATAATCGCTTTAAAAAATGGAAACGTATCAAATTAGCTATTGATAAACTTGCGCAGTTTCAGCTTCATTCAGTGTGAAGAGACAAATTTGTGGTTTAAAAACGTGTTCATTCCTTGCTAAAAAAAAATAATATCGTTTAGGGCTGATATAAAATTAGATACTGGATAGAAAATTTATTTTATTCGGTATGCTGTAACGCATAACAAATAAATTACATTTCTTTAAACTTTGATTACTTTTTAGTTTAATTTTGAAGAGGAACTAGACATGAAAATATTGATGAAAATAGGTTTGTATTACTTGACACTTTGAAAACTGAGCAAGGCGAATAAATTGTATTCGAGTTATTGAATGTATTCAAGGCTTCAAAATGATTTTGTGGATACGGTTTTAGGATTTGGTAAAATCGCTAATAAATGGTAAAAAAAACATATATTTTTATTACTGTTTTCAAAATAAATCATTTAAACAACTATACTATCAATAAAAGTATTAATTTATTTTGTAGTCGACCTATAGGTCGATTTTGACGTATTTGTTTTTTATAGAGATACTGGTAATTGTGTTTTTCCGAATTCGCAAAATTCGAGTTTGCTCTTTTCCTCGGTAATCGTATATGTATAATGTTTTTCAAAATTGTCCCATTTTTAACATAATCATGTTGAATTATATATATAGGTACACATACATTATAGATTATAAAGTGGAAAATCATTTTAAACATTCTGCTATCAGAGTTACCAAAATTCTTCAATAATGCCTACATATACAAATTAACAACTTTTAAACTTACCTTAAACTTATTGAATACGAAGACAGATCAAACACTTTTATTTGTTTTCAATTTACTTACTCCTCTTAGCTAACACCAACTCTGTCACTGAAATACTTTTCAAATATTTTACCACATTTACCTCGAAATGCTGTGGTGAAACCTGATGGACCCTCCCATCAATTCGCAGTATAAATCGAAAGAATCGAAAACAATTAAAATGTTGTTGCAGCGACCAATGCTAATTTCAGTCCAGACAATCCTTCGGATACTAAGACACAATATGCGCTGGACCACCACGTGCGTACGCCTATGTATGTGTGTGTATGTGACCATCTTATAAGGATAACATGGTGTTAACTTTCAGCGAAACAACAACATCCCAAATATAATCTTAATATTTAAGGCTTGAGGTGATGTTGTTTGTCTCTGGAAAGATCTTTCACCTTTTGCAAAACGACAACAGCAACAAGAAAGTGCATCTTTGTTGCGAAAAACATTTGCTTTATTGAAAAGAGTTCTTAGGAAAATTTCCGTCAAGTCATGGCTAACAGAAAAGATTGATTTTGTTGTTTTCTTACCTTTTCCTAATCCGGAAAACTCATGCGTCACCATTTACGTACTTACTTACTTTCAGTAAGTAATAAACACTGACTGATGATGCGTTTGCAGAAATCTTTGACACGCACACACACAGACGCACACACAATTACATTACGAGTTTGGCTGAGTAAGTAAGTAATGAAACGGAATTGGTTAGGAATATGCCTTGCTCAGAAGTTATGGATTACAGTACTTCCGGTACTATTAAAAATGCCTCAAATATCTTAAAAGCAGCATCGGTGATAGTCAGAAAATTATTGGACACGAATCGGAAGAGGACGATGGACAACGGACAAAGTCGGTTTATTAAGAAGAAAATTTTGAGGAAATATGCAGACAAATAGTTTATAGCGGTTTTTAACTTAGAGGGAAATCCAACTCGTCTCAAAAGAATGATTATATTTTTTACCTTACTGCGTGAACGTAGTGAATCCGAAAGATCCGGGGGGCATGTAGGCTGACTCTCGGGAATTCCGTTGCTATGGAGGGATTCTTGGAAGCAAAACGCCGATTGTGTGTGCAAGAGTTTGGTAAATCACTGAAAAAGTCAAAATGCGGCTGACCAAGCTCATCAAAAATGGTAGAAAACGAGGAGAGCGTTAATTAATCTGTTCCTCACGATCTGAAACTTTCAATTCGGAAGCGCACAAGGAGTTTAAATGTGCATAGATCCTTCGTAAAACCAGCGCCTCTACAAAATTCGGCTGGTGCAAGGACTGAAGCCTCTGCATGCCGGCAGGACGCTTGACTTGGTGAAGCTGCCACTTGGGCGCATTTAACTATGTGTCAACATCTTGTGTTCGGAGGAACCTCATTATAGGCTTGATAGACATGTAAATAAGCAGAATTTCCTCTCCCTCATTCGCCTAAAATCAATATAGGGCTGTGATATCGACGCGAGGAATTATCTGTCATTGCTTTTTTGTGCAGTTACAGTGGCTTTAGAGTGTTACGTGTGTTACTTTTAGTTGTTTCAACTGCAGAACTTCTCTGACTATAACTAAACAATATAGTTCCTGCAGGACGAAGCAGTGTCACATTTATATTAAGATGACATAAATTTCCCTCCACACAGTGCCGATTCAACCCCTACGGGCTTTTTCCTGAGGGGTTATCTCAAATCTAAAGTCTACGTCAATAAGCCGGTTTCTCTGGCGCATTTGAAAGAAAATATCCATCGAAATGGCAGCCTTCGTGTACTCTATTTGCCGAGCCGCCATAAGAAATTTTATTGTTCGCTTAAATGAACGGTATTATTTTTAAAAAATAAATTTCGAATTTGCGTACTTGCCAACCAATCCTCGTATGTATCACATACGCATTTCATGTATCCCCATATCCTGTAGATTTTCTGAGTAGGTTTTTTCTTTGTAAGATTTCTAAACATCACCAGTTATAAAATGCTACGATGGCTTTAGCGGGTTTGTGCCCAGTTTAAGGTGTTTGTTTACATAAAAACGTTAATATCATTAAGTTGAAAAAAACAACAAAAGCAAAAAACTTACAGAGGGCGAGCAACGCATCCCTGTTAGTTGAATTTCTCTCATTTCGGATTTCGTAGAATTTATATCTGTCTGTCTTTTGGTGTACGAATTATTTTTTTTCTCTCAGTTCGTTTTATTGGAAAGATTGATGATCTTCTTTGGTTTAAGGTCAATGTCATAATAAAAATGACTTGTGTTAAATTAAGGACTTTGTTTCGTTTACATACATTTTTTATGCGGGATTTTTGTACAATTTCATTGTTGAAGATGTTGGTTTATATGCACTTTACAACATAAGAGAAGTTATAGGAAAATTACACAAAATGCAGGAAATTCCAGTTAGAATCTTTGTGAAAGTTTTCAGCATATAAATTAGGGTACAATTTATGGTTGAATATTTATGTTGGCACTTACCTCACTATGAACTTAAATTTCGTTTATTGGGGGCTACATATTACCTGTAAAGAAAAGAATTTGAGCTTATAAAAAATTGCTAAATTATTTAATACGAAACTGAGCAAAAATTAAATTTCCGCATAAATGAACAAAGTACATGAACATGATTGTCATCACACAATCCTGCCCCTGAATACTAGAAACATCCTCTTTACTGGCCTAAGAGCCTGATTCGTTTTCGAATCAGAGCTTCATTATACCTTCTCCGGGTAAACAACATTTGATACAGCAAAAATGTAACACAGAAGAAAGAGTCCCAATAATCTTTTGAAAAATTGTGTTTCATGGCTTTTTAAGTCGATTGAGCGATGTCCGTATATATGCCTGGCTACTGGTTGACACTATAACAGCTGTAAATCTTTACGAATCTGATTAAAACTCGACACAGCCTACCGGATCGTAGCCTTGGATTGCATATTAATGATATCGAACCATCTGTCATGCCACGCCTCTTTTGGTACCTATTTTACAAGTGACCAATTTAACCAATGGTTCATATCTTTATTTGTATTAAATTTAGTTAAATTTGCTTCACGTTGAGGATGCAAATTGGGCGTATTCCGAAAGTCAGTTATTTCCTGTAAATCAAAACACCTGCATTGCAGCGATTTAACTCTTTGTCTTGGTAATTCGACCACGCCACATCTGGTATCTCCCATACCTATGATCAGTTTGCTGCATATGTTCTTAGGTTTCTATTTTCTATACATTTACACTGATTTCAGTCATATTTGGCGCACATTAAGGATTTGCTAAAGTAGTATCCGAGAATGAAAAGGCACCGCAGCTACCTTCCATAGAAATAGATTTTCCGAAGTTCAAAATTATCCCCGTAACTCGTTCCCCCCAGGTTGCACCAACTTACTTTCTTGTTCACTACATTGGTTTATTGTATCTATCAAAAAATGATAAAAATCGATCACAAACCTTCTGGTACTTTTCATGCAAATAACCAATTTAATTCCGGCATTCTTAGCTTCATTTGAGTTCAGACAAATTCAGTACAGCTCATACGTTTTATAAACATAGCTCTGAGAATGGATATAAACTGTAGTACCATGTCCACTCGTTTACTTCCATACACTGACCGATTTACCGAAATTTAATTTTTCCCTGTAAGCTCTGAGGGGTAGACAGCATTTGTTAAAATAATTTAATTGTAATGCTCGGTAAAATGTGAACCGGTGAAGATATATAAAGATATATTATTTCACCTGACTAAAATTTCTTTGCTGGTCTTCATCCTTTTTGGACAATTAATGTTATTCTACGCGGCAATTGTGAAGTTATAATTTGGGTTCTCTGACCATTTGATCAGGACCATTTGCAGAATTTTCCAAGCAGCTAACGACTTTCGAATCTACTGTTCAGACATGGTGTAACGCTAAGCCATTCATCATAAGTAAAAAACAAAAGAAATAGAACCCCAAAATCAATTGGCTTGTGTAGACTTTTTACAAAGAGAGATGCGAGGAACAGCTCTACAACGCAATCGACGTAAATATTATGACGTTTATTGAAGCTCCCATGCAGAAAGGCGTGAGTTGGGATATAAATTTGTAAGGCAGGGTGAGCGATTTACACGCCTCATCTCGTGCTTTGGATCTGTAAGCGACTAATTAGCCGCAATCCGCAATCCACAATTTAAGGGGAAAATATTCTATAACTTATTGAAGCTCGCATGATCCGGGGTTCAATCCCGTATATTATTATTCGACATGTGTGGTAAATGCTTCTTAAATTGTGACGTTCGAAATCGTTGTTAAACTGTGTTTTGTTGAGTTGATCTAAAAATAGAATGCGTGTAAGCTCACCGAATGTGAGAAGCTCTCACATGTTTCACTAATGGGATACAAGGGAATTTGCTTTTATTTAAACAAGTAGAAAGTGAAAACAGATGTCCGTAACACAACCTGACTATTTCTTGATCATCATACCAGGAATCATATTCATCATGATTGAAGTTTTACTTCTAGCGTCATGTACACACGAGATTGACCAGAGGAAAATCTGTTGGCATCATTGCAGCCTATTTTAACAAATAATCCCAATTACTATGGCAAGATTACTCTAATCCTCATCCACCGGACATAAAGCGGCAAACTCCCTTGGAAAAGCTTTAGTGTTATAATGGGTACCGTATTTATCCATCACTTGATATCTTTTATTGAGTGAATATGTGAAAGAATAGAGCTTATTATGTACCAGACCAGATGTTCCAGCGGATACTTTCTCTTTGTCATCGACTACACAGCTGCCCTCGATAGTCCAGTTCAGTAAAAATTGGGAAAAATATTGCTGATCTATTTTATTTTGAAACTCTTCAACATACTTTTGCAAATTATTTGTAAAGCTCAGTGCTATAAACGGGACTCACATCATTTTCAACCAAAGACATACATATTGTTAATACGGGGGATTGATCGGACGGTGTTTTTATTTAATATGAAAGAGAATGAGAAATACGGGGGGTTAAAAAATGTATAATCCAATGATTTTCACTTATTGGCAAGGTTTTGCCTTTTATTTCTGGGGTTTACAAAATGGAGATTATTTTACCAAACAGGGACTTTAAACGCTCAAATACGTAATTTATATATCGGATGTAAAATAAGTACTGATGCTTGGGCGATCGCCAGCTGAGAGTTAGAATACCGCTTTATTACACTGCTAGAACGGTGGAATGAAAGCTCTTTCCTTAGCCGTGGTGGCCGTGTACTTAAAAATTAAAACTTACAACTATCAGGGCGAGGAATACTATGCACGTAAACACATATGTCACTTGCAATAACTGGCGCAAAATGAAGGTAACGCCGTTTGTTTTATGTCTCCGGTAACAGGTCCAGAAGTAGTGTCCACTTGGTATTCTAGTTGTTTAATTAACAAATATCAGCAGAAGTAAATGTGTAATAACATAAAGGAAGAGATATGAAATTAGTCCCCAGATACAAAAGTGTGCTCCAATTATATTAATATTTCTCAAATTTCTTCTACGCACTTTTGAGGGAGCCGACAGCAAATTGTAAGTGCAAACTAGCTGAGCGAAAATGACTAAATTAATCGCTTAATGTGCTAAATATTAACTAACAGACGCCACAAGAAACAATATAAAAGTCGTAACTATTCTTACAATTTAGTTTTATTTTAAGCTAAACTAAACTAGTTTTATGTCTTGAAGTAAGCGCAGTTAGACCTGTCCATGGTGAGAAACTGGAATTGAAGTGTCTATTTTAAACACTAGTTTAACCCAGCATATTTCAAACATATGTATTTTGTTTTTTGAATATCTTCAATACTAATTTAAACATAATTTAAATAACATATCGGCCACTTTTGCCCTAACACTTTTCCTTAATCCGAAACATGTTTTTCATTTGTTTTTTTTGTTTTTATTTTCTTTGAACTCATCTCATTTGCATACGAAATTTCACTGTCAGCGTTTTGTATTCATTTTCTGTTAAACACGACTCAGATACTTATTTGAAAAAAAAAAAAAAATTCATAGGAAATTTTATGTCCATCTTTTGACGTTCTGGTCAACCATAAATGTGTTTTTCGTTAATTATTGACTTTCGATTATTGTCATGCAGAGAATGATGGATGTGTTTTTTAGTTCGATATACTTGACTCTGTGTGCAGTGGGAGAAAGATATGGATTTGGCGGTTGCTGTCGAAGAATATACTGAAGTGCTGCACTCCTATTGTCGAGGGATTTAAAATGAAGTGTCACTAATACGTGAAGAATAGCATTTTAGCAAACAATATGTTAAGTACTGTACATGGTTGAAAGGTATGTATTAAAGTGAGACAAAGGTCGCTTAAATGAGTTTCATTTAAATCCATGTTTTCATGAAAGAAAATACGATACCGAGTACAGGAAGTGTTGATCAAGCTAAACAAGATTTATGGATTATGTTAAGATTTTGTTAAAAAATTTGAAGTGAAGAGCGTGCCTCTAATCAACTTAGAAATATAAATCAATGGAATAATTTGTACCCACGTTTGTAGAGGTGAAATTACGTAAATTGTGACGAGTTTGTAAGTAGAACTATCACTGAATTTGCTATTTCCAAATGTAAGAATTACTTGTTAATATATTAAGAAATATATTATTGCGGTCATATTTAGTTCGAAATTTTGTCTGGGGAAATGGAAGTTGTAGCAATATAATTTTTTGAAATATTTTTAGTGAATCTGAAACTCTGCTAAAAATTGATATGTAAAAATATAACAAAAACCGACAAAAAAATAAATTAGAAATCTTAGTTTACAAAGTAAACTTTGTAAGTAAGAATTTTGTTAAATAAAATCAGCAGAAATACGACGACGTTCCAAAACACCAAAACTAGCCGACCTTACTAGACGATGCCTTATAAAACATATGTTTTAAGTTTCAAGGCGCCACGTTGTTCAGCATTCTAATTTGAGCCAACAAAAGTAAACGATCTCAGTGAATTAGTAAGCATTGAAAAAAATTGGTCACCGTTATGTAATTCAAAATTCCCATTTGAAAAGTTTCAGTCCAACCAATACTAAAGTTGAGCTAGATTCTATTCTGGGAAGTCTACTCCTTCGTTTACGACTGTAAATGTTAAATGGCAGAATTTAAAAGAGTCCGTACGAGCTGCCATGACGAACACCATAGTGGTTGATAAATTGAGGTGCCCACGCCAGACACAGTTAAGAAAAAGTACAAAATGGTGTTGGTTGATCGTCGGCTGAAGGTGCGTGACCTAGCTGAAAAAATGCTATACATCGTATATTAGTCGAAGGTTTCAAGATAAGAAAGCTGTACCAAGATGAGTGCCGCGCTTAGAGCAAAAGCAGCGTCGCAAAGATGTTTCAGTAGAGTGTTTGGCGATGTTTCACCGCAATAAAGCCTAATTTTTGTGTCGATTTATAACCGTGGGTAAAACATGGATCCTCTATTTCGCACCTAAGGCAAAGGACCAATCAAAGCAGTGGACTGGAATGGGAGAATTGTGTCCAAAGGAGGCGAAGACGGTTCCATCTGCAGGCAAGGTTATGGCGTCTGTTGCTTGGGATACATGGGATTATATTTATTGATTATCTTTAGAAAGGGAAAACCATCAAGGACGAATATTATGCTAATTTATTACACCGTTTAGGTCATGCACAGATTTATTATAAGAAGTTTGGCAGTTCTTACTATAAACAGGTATATAAACTAGAATATCGCTGGGATAAGTGTATTGAGCTGAAAGGACATTGTGGTGAAAAATAAAGAGAATTTTTCCCAACTTTTTTGTGTCTTCTTTGTTAGGTCGGCTATATTTGGGACCGCCCTCACACGTCATCCCAGCATTGAACAACAATAAACTCTTTTGACACAGAGCTTTCCATATGATATGATTTTTGATTATTTGCTTGCTTTAGTCTATTTCTTTCTTGTCTTTTTTAATGAGTGGAGACAACTGGAAAATGGGACAATTTGGTATAAAGAGCGAAAGTATCAATTTGGCCACTTCATAATTTAGACTTTATATGAAGAGGACAATAAATAATAAATAATATCTTCTGTCTATATCTATATCTATATATCTATAGGTATATAGGTAGGCTGTGCGTTAGTCTCGCTAAAGCTCGAGAACGGTTGGACCGATTTGGCTCATTTTGATCTTAAATTATTGGTAGAGTATTCTGGAAGGTTTAAAAGGTTTTATTTGAAGTGATAGATGGCGTTGGAAATGAGATTTTTGCAATTAATTTTTTTTACCACATTAACATTTTGAAGGCAAAACAACGTTGCCGGGTCAAAAAATTGTTTTTGTTTATTTTCCAAGTAATAACAGAGACATTCCTATTCCTATTTAAATGTTTTAGAAGAGGTGGCAAATTACAAATGGCTCCCATTATTTATGAATGCTTCTGATTTTTTTTTTTTGCAAAATTAACAATTTAAATATGTCTGCTACTTTGACGTTAAATTCGAAATTAAAGCCGTGGTCAAAGTAAAGTTGGATCCAGAGTAGAAGAAACTAAAGTCGCCAAATTAGAATCGGGGTTTTGTCCTCTGCACTGCTTGTGAGTACACTTTACGCGGTTTTAAGAATCATAAAAAGTGGAGTTTATCCTTATAATTATTTTAAGTACATTTTTATTTTGAAAATGGTAAAAATTAACACAGAAATTGATGATACAAAGACTTATTTTTATATTTAATTCTGTTTAAAGTGGTCAAACATTTTTTTAGTACAAAGTATGAGAATGAAGTTTTTGGATTTTTGATGGAATGTGTCACTTACGAGGGAGCGAACAAAAGTTCGACTAGTTGGTATCATGTAGTCTTATGATATGGAATTTTAATTTCCGGAAAGATCGATCCAAAAATTATGAAACAGTAACAGTAAAAATTCCTGTGCCATTGCAAAAGGGTTTAATTATTTATAGAATTCTTGGAGTATGTGCGACATCTGCTATAACAAAGTTGTTCCGGGTATTCAAAAGCGTTAAATTCCCTTCGGAGGACGAATCTTGTCATCTGGTTTGCCACCCAAAATATTCGAATAACAAGTCAAGGGCGGCAATGGTAAAGTTCCAAAGATTCTTTCGCGGCTCTATAAATTTCCGCTGGATAAAATTTAAGAAAATATAGAAAAAGTATTATTTTTTCTAGAAATGATTTTGTTTTGCGTTCCATAAGATCATATATGATGCCACAGTCAGATAAGTGGGCATATTTAAAACGCCTTTTTTCCCACATATAAGACGAGTATATCGAATTATCTCATTCTCTCATTAAAAAAACATAGTTTTTAATACGATTCACTAATCACACCCGCAATTAGGGCTGTCTCTTAAAAATGCTTAAAAGTTGAAGTGGTTACTTCTTGCGTTCATCAACTATCAGCGTATATTGTTTTAAATTGAAGAAAAATATTGAGGAAAAGAAAGAGGGTCTAGTCCTTGTATGAAGAAGTTCCTTCATACAGGACCAACTTACCCCAATTTGGTTTAAGTCGTGAGCTATAAACCCACTCATCTCCAGGCAAGAGTGAGTGGCAAAAACGACGTTTTTGTTGTAATACATTTTTTAAGGAAAATTTATAATATATTTTTGATTAAAGCTGCAATTTTAGAATTCTGTAAACCTTAAGATTGTTAAAGAAATAAAGAAAATCCTTATTACCCCAACGGCGGCAAATTTTGTTTTCTACTGGGGCGATTAAGACCACTTGCAAAACGAACGGTCCACAACGTGCACTCATGGCCACATAAGTATGCGTGTCGGAAATGTCATCCTTTCATGCGTAATATATCGACCTTAACCATTTTTGAGTAAAAATGGGTATTTTTTAATATTACTTGTAAACCACGGCTATAGCTAAGACTCTTTTCGGAACATAAACACTGCCGTTAATGAACAAATGGCGACTATACTACATTATTGATTATATAAGATTTGTAAAAAACTATCACCGGATATGCCGTTTCTTAATGAGAATGAGTTTTTTTTTATTCCAAGGAAGCAAACACTCATCACATTTTGTGATGAAGAAGTGGTGAAAATTCGCGTAATGACCATTAACGAATGGTTGTCATAGGAGCGAAGCACTATTTTATGATGTCGCTTCCCTATATGTTCATGAGTGATGTGGTCGTGATGAAATTCAAATCTTTGACGATAATTTGCCATTATTCAAATGAATAGTTATTTGTTTCAGTGTTAGGAAGTAACGATAATTCAATTTACAAGATCGAGTGGGAGAGCTATTAAATAAAATTAAAATTATGAACTTATGCGATTTCTATTCTTAACTGCATTAGACAATGTTGGGGACGGATATTAACGACATAGATTTTTACGGCAATAGAAATTGTATACACTTTATTCGGTATCTGAATATTTTTAGTATTTACAAATGGAATGACAAACTTAGTACACCTGCCACCGTATGAAACAGGAAAAACAATTTTAAATGAAAATTCACTTTGGAATATTTCATACTATCATGTTTTGATTTGTTACGTGGATTGCATCTTTAGCAGTGGTGAAACTGTGGTTCTTTTTGAATGACTTCCACTTTTTTTTTCGCTCGGATCGGATAGAAAGATATATAATGGCAAAGTATACCCCACAAAATCTGTCAAATAAACTCCTAGAAAATCAGATCTTTTGTGATTTTACACAGTGAATATTTTGTTCATCTTGGATAAATTTCATAAATTTACATTTAAATTTAAATGTTACATACAGTCAACTAAAGAGGTCTAATAGAGTCCAACTCTACGTTGTCTATAATTTTATCGGCGTATTTTGTAATGATAAAGGGCCGAATTTAATACAACAAATAAACAATTTTTACATATTGTTCCCTTTAGTGTACGGCCAAAATTAAAGCTCATTATAGTATATTTCATAATTATTTGTAAAAAGTATTTCGATTTCTGATTTATTAAGAAGGTGTATGCTATAGCACAGTAATTATTTATGCCTTCTGATTGAAACAACTTGCAGAATTTGTTCTTAGTTGAGTTCAGTTTCAAATTTCAGTTCAACAAAAAAATACATTAAATTCATAGAAGGCAAAAATATTTGCCTTTAATGTAAACTTATTAAATAATAAGCCGATGGTCAAACAATTTATAAACATTTTGCGTGGGTTGCATTCAATATCGTTCGGTTTTAATGTTGGACTTCCAAAAATTTTAATTCATATTCTCGTAAATCATATTTCTTTTGATTTATTAGACATATTCGTTAGTAGACGAACGACAACGCAGCTAATAGATCATTTTAATATTTGATGTTTCCTATTGTTATAACTTTTTTTCAGTATCCATTCGTTTATTTTAGGTTTGCCTGTACAAATATGTATGTGAAATATGATGACCCACCCACGCGCTGTTTTGTCATATGTGATCGTTTTAATACTCTTGCATATGTTTCGCTTAAAATATATAAGATCGTTTTCATAATTTAAACCCTTTTTTGACATTATAATGACTGTAGTGTTTTAGGGTATTTTATAACCATAATATCGTAATAATCGCTGTTTGTTGCTTTATAGTTGATTTAAATAAGGTAATTTGTCGAAATTTCGTAAATTATAAATTATAGTAGAAATTGAAAAAAAAGACCCGGCAACACGTACGCGAATTAAAACTTTAATTAAATGCACATAAAGGCGAAGAACCAATTCATATAGACGGTCTCGAAAGAGAAGGTTTTATATGCCAATAAATAGGTTGAATAAAATGAATTAGTTTTGACAAAAATTTTAAATGTTAAAGAAAAAATATATAAAAATCTATTACAGATTATTGATTGCTATTAAGAAAGGCAACAGTAAAGTATAAAATTGGTCTTATCTTGTGTGCGTGGTTGCTCCCAATCTACGTATATTTCCTATTGCCAGTCTTCAAAATCGCAAAATTTTGCTCCTAGACTTACCATCATAAGTTATGAAAAACTGTTAAATTCTTCCGGTTCCCACAAAAAGGTTAACGATTTCATGTATTATCGTAGTGTATTACTGAGAAAATAGATTAGTTATAGCTCCCATGAAAATGCGCAACCTTTGGTTCTTTTGGGTCTTGAAGCCTTGATTTTGAGCCGAACTAATAGAATTTAGCAATTAGCTTTCAACCAATTTCGAAGCCATTTCAGCTGCCTTATGAAAAAGTTTTACCTTCTCTGGTAAACAGCCCTTATTTTGCAAAGCATTCAGGCTCAAAGTCCACCCAGAATGTGTCACATAAGTGCTTAGTAATTCGTCATTGGACCGAAATCGAAAAATAATAGAATCTGATGAAGAGAATAGAAATGATAGCAGAGATCGTAACATTTCAGTTCAAGCCATTCCTCGGCCTGCCTACAGAAAAGATAAACTTGTCCGGTTAGCGGATGTCCTCGGTAAATTCGCTACCACAAGGAATGTGACATCTTCTATAGCTACAATTCGAAAACATATGGATTTGCAATTGGTGGACGACTTGTTGCATATCTCACGAACCGCAAGAAGAAAAACTTCTTTAGTACGCTGTTCGTACCTTTTCCCATAGAATGCAAAGACTCAAAATCCAATGACACTCTTTAGAATATTTACAGTTAACATATGTCCGCTGCCATTATATTACATTAATGTTGCTATGGCAGATTATAATTCTAAACTAGGAAGCAACGCAGCCGCTGAATTCAATCTGGATAGCAACACCTCCATTACCGGATTTAGACTGGTTACTCTCGTCGCGGCCATATCCGTAAAAAAGCTTGTTTATGTCCTAACCGAAACACGAGAGACTATACTGACCACGTGTTAATTGATGTATGAGTTACGTTAACACTGACTCTGGCCATCACTTGATTGCAGCTAATACATACTATTCCAACAAACTTTTACCGAATCTCAAGACCTACTGCGTCTTCGTTGGCAGCTGCCGCAAAATCGGTGTACTTGAATGACAAATAGCGCCCATATAAGTCCGATGAAAAACATCGGCAGATGAAAAAGTACAGCATATCTGGCAATGCTGTAGCCAATTGCAATCCGTGCTAAAAAAAACAGAAAGAGTTGTGGAAAAATCGGATGAGCGGGTATAGGAAGCTATAGAAATAAAGGCGAAACTAAAAAAATCTACTAATAAACAAAAGAAAGTTATGGCACAGGCAATAAAAGATTTGATCACGATCTAGGTTGCCGACATTCAGAGGATTTTTGAAAAAAATTTCCCATAACTTAAAAAAGTGATTTCGAATTCATTTAAAAAATGGAAAAATGTCTTTAATTATTATAAATTCGGCCCTTTTCCTAACAGATTGGTGAGGTATATGCAGTTAAGTACTTGAAAGATAAAATTCACGTAGAAAATGCTTTAAAAACTTGTTCATTCGTTTTTAAACCCGTAAGTACATTATTTGTTGAATTTTTCATGATGGTCCATAAATCAAATCAAGTAGCGCAAAATTTGGTTGAAGTTGAAATTAACATAGGGCAATAAAGTGTAGTTATAACTCAACGTCCATTTACCCATAAGAATGTTAAATGCCGGAAGGCAAGGTTCCATAGGAATTTCACACTTAAATGGAGATTATGAATATTTTCTATAACATTTTCAAAGTTGGAATGAAGCTTCATTACGATTTAATAAGCAAAGCTTAATCACAACAACTGGCTTTTCACTTTAGGACATAAACAAATTTCACTCAATATCATCTAATTTTGGTTGTTATTAATTTAATGTCAACAAAGTGTGTTTTTTGCACTGATGTAGAGGTTTTCTTACAAAATACCAAGAACTTTTGTTTCTGTTTTTGATTTATCCAAAGCGTATTTACCTCTAGTACCTTCAGAGTCCGAAAATACTGAGTGAACCAAATAAAGTATTCATTTTTTCAAAATATTGTGTCATGATCTCTCAAAAATAACAATGCGCTGGTATTTACCGTGGTGTGATAAGCTTTATCGAAGCGGAAATAACTGCCGGTATTCATTTATTTTAGGTACAAGCATGCAATATTTTGCAAACCAAAACTATCAGAGCATTTTGCCAGTGACTAATAATTTATAATATACAACAGTTCTAATCAAAAAGCTAAGTACTTATAATCACTCAGTGGTTTATTTTCGACATCAGCGGTTTTATGCCTGTGATTGCACAGTCAATCAAAAAATAATACCAACTTTTCGAAATGGAATCTACCTAACGATTATTTACTACAAATTACTTTTTTTTTTTTAGATTTTGATAAAGATCCTCCATTCATTATATACGATATATTTACATACTTATTTTGTTACACCACAAATTCTTTTTACTAGATTTCTCACAATTTCACTGCCAGTGCATTTAACTTATTAACTAACGTACAGGCCAGTCAATGCGTCTAGACATATTGAATGCATTTTCGAGACAAACCATAGTCCAAAATGTTAAGCCAACAACAACAATTACTAATACGAAATATTATTCATTATGTACTCGTATGTATGTATGGCAGTGTAGTTGGCGTTCAGCGTAGAGAGAAAATGTTGTTAAATTATTTGCCATAAACTCTAAATATCAGGTCATGTCTGGTATGTTATCAACAAAAATATATCTCTGAAGAAACTGAACTGAATCAGAGTAACAAGAAGAACAAAAACAATAACGAACAATGCCAGAAATGAACCAACGCACATAGTTCACCAAACGCTTTCAATTCGGAGCTATACAAAGTCGGTTATGTTGACCCAGCGGACTAATGAACATCAAATATGGCGACATATTCGAGGAACTTTAGGGGATATCCACGAAAAATGTGGTTACTTGAATTCCAATATTATTATTGCACTTCCATTGCCACAGGGGACAGTAATATTTCTGGATTTAATACTTCTATATCCAGTTGGAAATTGTGAAATTGTGTAGTCAACGTACAGATCCTGCTACAGCTTACGTAGTTGTCTTGAATTAACATTTTAATCTCAGTTTTATTACAGTAGTTCAACTACTATGGGGTACAGTATTTTATGATTTAATATCTTAACATCCAGTTGGAACTGGTGATGCACCGACCGTTTTGATGCTCATATTCTGCATAGTTGTTTTTCAATCCTGGCAATTGTACTTCATAAAATAAAATGAGGTACTCTTTTAGGAACAAGAAGTCTTATCGACTTATTTATAAAATTAGTCTAATGAAGTTTTCTGAAATTTAAAAAGAACTTCCTCCTAGTCTAGTATGACAAAATATCGGGATTTCCGAAAACTAAATTTCGTTATATGGACGAAAAAATACGAATTAGTCTATATTTGTAGCAGACTACAATTACTTACTTTATAATCATACTTCACATAACATTGAAATAGTTTGAATATCTATCTGGGAAGTGTGTACCCAGATAGTAAAAAGAAAGACAATTATTTTCGCGTGTCACTGAAGTTTTTATTTAGCGTGGTTTGAAAGAACGGATTTAGGTCAAGTATGCGCCGTTTTGTTCGATCACTATTTTCCATTTTGAAGTTGAATCCATTATGACTCTGTCATAGAAGCCTTCTTCGCCATTGACAAAAAAATTGGGAAATGGATTTTGACAAACTTTCCTTGAGTTGAATTTTTCACCAACAAAAATATGGTATTGCTTAGCGCCAGGTTCGTACTATAAGTAGAATGCATAAGAACTTCTTAAGTAATCTCCCAGAGCTGGTTAGTCACCATCGATCTGTGTGATCTGGCCTCTCCTATTGTACAAAGCTGCCCGATTCTGGGCTATTGCTTACTTCAAACGGTGCAAATGTTGACAATACAAGTCCAAATTATAAGTTCGGCAGTAGGGAAATTAAAAGCAGACTATCTTCACAGCAAAACCTTCCTGACCGTCACTCCCAGCTTGTCCGACGTTCGCGCCGGTTCATCGCTATACGACCAAGACCGCTTTCTTTTGACGTTATCGCGAGTGACCCAATTTTCACCACCAGTCATCATCTGCTTCAAAAATGGGTCGATTCTGTTGCACTTCGCAGTCAAAAATTTGGCCCTTAAGTTTTTTTTCGTTAACTCGTATAGCACCTATACATCAATCTTATTGTAGTACCTAGCCTTGCTCGAAAAGTTCCAAACGGCCTTTTGTGCAAACTTTTATTTCCTGGGCAATCGAAATAGTGCTTAAAATAGTGCTGACAGTCGGAATAGGTATGGTGGGACTTGTTACAGAATCAGGACCAGAAACACTGTTCACCTTTTCAGCCGCCTATCTATCCATTTTTCACGCGTGGTCATTTTTCACAGTACTGAATCAATCCATCGCAAACTATCTGAGTAGTTTTTTGAGTACGAAATTTGGTCTTTCCAAAGGCATCTAGCGTATCCCCATCGCGCGTGTACAACGCGAGGTAAAGGGTACTAAACCATATGCTGGAAAAGTAATGAATTTCTTTTTACTATACCTTATAGCCTACGGGCACATGAGAAGTTCCCCTGCATCTGATTCCTAATGGTGTACATTTTCTCCAAATAAGGACATTGTAATCTAGCGACGTTAGGTTTGTTCAAATTATTTTTGAATAAGTGTTATTGATTTGACAAAGTGTTGATAGATTTATTATATAAAGTGCTTAAATATATTACGTATTCTATAATAGCATGATGATCAATGATTTTTGTGTTCTGTATATGATTATGATTATATGATTTCCACGTGGCAGCTGCAATACACATCATAAGATATCTCTCCCATCTTGAGATTGTCTTAACCATATTTTTCCAGGGCCTTTATCATTCACATAGAATACCGAATTCCGTTCCTGGTGGTCTGAGGTAAAATATTTTAGAAACACCTCCGTAACTTGTGGACATCCATTAAATTCACTTCATTCCAGGACGAATGGACGAATGGACTTACCCACTCGGTATACATGGAATTATCGTTATGAAAAAATCGTTACAATAATCGGCATATATATATATATATATATAAAGAATACACTGCACATACTCTAAGACATATGCAATCAAATACAAATATTGAAGTGAACAAATACAAACAGACGAGCACACAAACCTCATTCACACATACATACACATACACATGTATGCATATATAGAAATGGAGAAAATAAATTTATGTGCATTTCCGTTTTTTGTTGTTCCTTCCTTCCGTTTAAGTAAATAACAAATATTATCGCACAAACCGCAGCAATATGTATGGAAAATTGCTGTTACCTGAGTTGGAGTTGTTGTTATTGTTACTACCGATGTTGCCACTGCCAATGTTGTTGCCGCTGCTATTGCTATCAACAACCGCCAGTAGTAACAGTTCCTATTCCCGCTGCTCTGGTCATTGGAAGAAATCGACAATATTAACGAAAAATAAAAAAAGTGTCACTAAGAAAATTGAAAAAGTCTCTTTTTTCCGCAAAAAAAAAGAGAACAATCCAATGTGTATTTACAAACAAACGTAAATAGTAAAGAAAGAACTCCGTTGGCCGCAAGTCAACCAACCGAATTGAAGGAACAAACATCAGCACCGACATCGAAAGAGAAGAAAATTAAATAATGTTTTTTACTTGATAATCCACATCCCGTTCTTTATGAGTTTGTATTTAATGTACGAGTATAAATGCAAAATATATTCAAATCAAATGAATGTCTTTGCTTGATGACGAACTAGATTCCTTTTACATCACATGTAATCGTGCAAACAGTTCCGGATACATTTCCTAATATTGATCGGTAATGTTGTGTTCCGCTGCAAAGACTATGCTGTAATGCCAGGTAAATTCCCAATGGAGTTTATACAGTTTTCTTTCAGTGATCAAAGTCTCTCCGGTATTCTCCTATCAAATTCAAATTTGGCTTTTGTGCATATTCAGAATAAAATGTTACATTTTTAACAAAATGAATTAAAGATGAGTTATTAATAGGAGTAAAATGCAGGTATTTTCAGGCATTAAGTTCTGATAGGAATTCGGCTACAAGAAACTTTTGCTTAACTACATGATTCCAAATCCCAATTGTGCTGGCTGCATGAACTGATTTGGAAGTTGTTACTAGACAGTAGTTAGACACAGCTCTGACCAACAAGCCGCAATTGGCAGATGGCCTCAAAACTAATCTAATTCAAGCCACCGTTTACAGCCGGATCTATGAGCAGAGTCATTGAAAATTTGACTTCTTGCAAAAACGGCACGGTAGGAAAACAACCAACTCATTAAACGTCTATAGAGAAGGGACAAGGATACGCTTGTAGAGAGATGGGAATTTTTCGAAATATTTTTGTCCTTTATTCTTTAATTAAATACAGCATACATTGTTAGTTGAGAGTTAAAAAATCGAAGAAATATAAAATACCTTAAAATGTCAAAAAATACCTCAGAAATATGAGCCATTTCAAAATATAATGTATGTGAAGAGAAAATATGCAAATATACCTGGCGATGAGCCAGGACTTCATGGGCCGCAAGGAAAACCCCATAAAATAACTAAGCCTACCTTTTGAAGGATGAAAATGGAAAAGGAAAGGCATTATATGGTAGTAGTTGATAAGAAGGAACAACTCCAATTTGCATGCATTCGGACATGGTAGTTGAATCAAAAACGATTTTCTACTGAAAAAACAAGTCTTTTTCAGCAAACCCATTTATACGTTTCACGATTTTATAAACTGCCTCTTACCGAACAAATCCACCTCAGGTAAAAATACAAATTCTTGGATTTTGTTATGTTAATTAGAAGGTGAAAATTGAGAGATGCGGCGAGAAACCATTCCCATTTATATACTTTTTAATAGCTTGGCTATAATTGGTGGTGTGGTTGTCGAACATTTTTTCATTGGGAAAAAATGTTCCCACTCTTAATTGGTATTTCTCACTTCTGAATTTGTTTCATTACACCGAATTTGCTTTTATCGGGTGAATCATTTCAATTCGATTTTATCCGTTTTTTATCTGTCTTTATTATCATACAAAAAAAAAATTATTTACATTCGTTTTTTAAGGATTGTTGTCATATTATTTATTTAATATAGGCTGTTGCATCTTGATGTTTCAATTTGTTTTTAGTATTAGATTCCAATCTTTTATTCAAAGAAGCATATACAATTCACTGGCCTGAAGGGAAATTCATTTCCACTCAACTGGATCTACAATTTAACGAAAGTGTGAAAAGCCAGACTTGTGGATTACTTAATTATTCGGAGTATTCGTTAGACACATCCACTTAAAATAATGACAATAATGACCATAAGAACAATACTCAGTTATTTGGAGGTCCTTATTTGAAAAACTGCCTTTAAATTGATGCTCTAATAAATACTTTCCGATTTCTAAATTGGGCAATTTGGGCACTTTCGAAATATATAAAAAGATTTTCTCGTCAGCATCCTCAAAATTGGCAATGCTTTGGTTGTAACTCCTAGATCAAATACTTTATTGGAATTTTCTAATATTAAGGGGTTAAGTAATATTCATTTTACACTGATCATTACACTGAATTAATGCTACTTTTGAATTATATATTAATTTGAATCACATTTCAGTGTGGATGTTCAATTTTATTTTCTTTTTTCTCGCCGTATATTCGTTTATTTTTAATTGCAACTGAGATTTTTAGAAATTTGTTGTTAGACTGAAGTCGGCAACATGAAGAGTCATGTTGAACACAGTTGTTGCTTCATGTTTTTCACAGATTAATTTCTTCTTGTACCTGTGGCAATACTAGATCTTGAGTTTCGTTAAAAACCTTTTCGGTGGGTATTTGCAATTTTAGGCACCTTGCCTTCCAAGTTGCACTATTATACGTTCTTGGTATTCCTCGTCATAGCACCGCCCTCTTCAACTCCCCAAATAATAAGTTTATTGTACATTTATAGAGAGAGATGCGAGATGTAATCCTAGAATATGCATTTCCCATATGAAGGTATGAAGGTATAAATGTACCAGAATCCTAGCCAAACACAGGGTGGCGCACCAATTGCAATACAATATGAAATTCAATTAACTATTTTATCAATGTATTTCATTTATTTATTTTTTATTGTGTAGGTTATTGTGTATGGTAGATGATAGACCGTGAATGATCTCTATGCTCATTCACGCGTATACGCACCAGATCAGAAAATTATTCATTGCGAGTTCGCCTCAGTTATTGTGTTAGTGGATTGATTCAATTCAGTCAGATTCCTTGTTTTCGTTTTGTACACATCTTACTTGACATAACACGATGTAGTCAGGTCAGGTGACTTTGAGGCGCAGCGGAAAGCGGAGTTTCTGGATATGAATTTGTTTGTTTATTATTTATATTTGTTTAGAAATTAGTGTGGATCTTAACTGAGAGATGACTTATTTGAAATTAAATTTTAAGGTGTCAAACATGTAAAAGCTTAACAAAAACTGAAAAAACAGAAACATGAAATTGGTGGAATAAACACATCTCTGCCTATGTAGACGTTAAGTAAGATTGGGCTGAAGTAAGGTCGAATTTCAGACCGTTTGCCAAGTGGGCTCTGCTCCCGATATATACAAAATTGGGATATTTGCAAATTATGTGGTCCCACTCCTTTGGAAGCTGTAGGTAGGTTACCTTGATTTCCATAAGTAATCTTTCATTTTGCGAATTGCTGAAAAAGCAAAATTACCAATACAAGTATGCGGCCACTATTAGTTTCTTATATCTGATTTCTCTCTAAAAAAAAAACAAAATTTCATCATCCCTTGCCACACAACTTAATTTTACTTCTTTTTTTTTTTATTTGGTTACGAAGCGCCATGGCGCGCCATCATTTCCAAAGTCATGCACTGTGACTGCATTCGGTCCGTTCCATTGGACTCCATGTATCCACTTGTTTATTTGTCTTAGGTTTGTTATTTTTCGTGTTATTATCTAAACAATGGATCCAACCATTTATACATTTGAGCATACAAATATCTGCGTACGTTCATATGTACCTGTACATTACCAATGATTCTGATGATGATGGTTCGTTTAATTTGTATAACAAATTGTTTTTAAACATTGTTTATTTACATTTCAATATTTTTCTGATTTGCAGAAGATTGGTATTTGCTCTGCTCTAAAATGCAAAATAAATATAAATCTAAAGATTTGCAAGAAACTAATGCATTTATTCCATACGTATACAGATAGAAAGACATTCGTATATACAGTAAAATAAACAAATTAGGAAAATTTATGTGCACATCTGTATGTAGGTCGTTGAAGGATGGAGGAATCTGATGAGCGTGGGTTTAAACGTAATTTAATGTAAAACATTGATATACTTTCAATTTCTCATTCTTTTCAAATACATGTTTTAGATTTTATAAATCTGAATGAAGGAAAATTAAGTTTGCTCTCAATACAGTCATATTTGTTCATATATTTTTCTACTGTTTAATGACGATTCTCGAAAATAGTTCCGTGTTTTAGGCGCTCACATAAGGCTCTGACATTGCAAAAATGTGCATATTTCACTATTTGTCCAAGTAATTATACCTTCATTGGAGGGAATGAAAATATATATTATTTAACACGCAAAATTGTAACTTCAGCAAGAAAGTATTTAAAATACTAAATACTAAATGTGTTTCAGGACTGCCTGGGTGGCTGGTAGGCAGGGCAGCTATCGTAAACCTCTGTAAAACTTTATTAAACTTGTCACGGCCCAACGTATTGCAAGATTGTAGGCGAGGATTCTAAATGAACAATATTGGTCCGCTGCTTCAGTATCTCCCATACAAATTAATTTTCCGAAATTCAGTTTTTATTTTCAATTTTAAATTTAAAAACTGCAGCATAATAAGTTTTTATTCATTATCTTGATCTATAGTGCATTATAAAATGTAAAAGAAATCAATCGAATAATCATGGCCCTTCTGGTACTTCTTATACAAATGACCAATTTATTCCACATAGCAGCCTTACTTAGTGATTTCAAAACCGCCGGTCTGGCAAGGCTGTCAGCTGTTAGATACCAGTCATCTGAGGTATTATATATTTAGTTAAAAGTTTGACATTTACGAATGTGGATCGTTTAACAACCGAGAAACACATAAAAGTAGTTAAAATTTATTACAAAGGTGTTGTTGTTCAAACGCGAGCTTTTAATTAAACAAAATTTTTTTCAGCAGCAAAGCTCATTTCTCACTCGATGGTCACGTCAACATGCAAAATTGTCGCATATGGGGATCGGGGAATCCAGATGTAATTGTAGAAAAAATGTGACTGTTTGGTACGTATTATGATCTGAAGGTGTAATTGGGCTGTATTTTTTCGAAAATGACGCTGGTTCCGCTAGGTTTTATCTTCAATAATGCGTTTAGGCATTTCGGGTGATATTTGGCGAATGTTGCGAATAATATTGGCTTGCAATTCTTTAATTGCAGCCGGCTTATATATGAACTTTGAACTTTGCGCGGTCGTAATGGAGTAGTATTTATTTTTGGAATAGTATTTCCTTTTGTTTAGAGTAGTATTTATTTTATGTATGTTGTAATTTACTTGATACAGGGCGAGAGGTTTTAAATTACAACA
>JAHXMU010000008.1:8067265-8127992 GCA_019455685.1 Philornis downsi
TAAATTACAACATTTTTAAATAAATTAAAATCTAGCGTTATGCACATATTCGAGTAACTAAATAACAAAATTCTTGTATTTACTCTCCTTACAACACTCAACCCACCCATTAAGTATTATAACATACAATGACCTTGGGAAAAATACCCAAATAATTTGTATTCATTTATTACTGTTGTTGTCATGTCATACCAAGTAACCCCGCTTGTTAGCCGAAAAATATCACCGTTTGTCCAAATATGAATGTAATACAAGTGTAGTAGACTGGTCTAGTCGATTTTCCTCGCACAAACAAACTTTGACAAATTTTCAAAAGTCATCATGACAACAGCAGGTTTTCACAACAGCAGCGAAATAAAATGAATGACATGACGTCAAACAAATTCTGTTCAGAGTTGTTGCTCCAGAGTTGTCGGTGCTGTTGTTAGTGTGAAAAATCTTGTGTTATATATTTCATGGGGAACCTACTGGCTGCACAGCTTATTGGCATAGGAATCCTTCCGAAGAGAGTGAGAGCGACAGAGTACGAGAGTGAGTTGGCATGTCAAACGCAATTTTATTGACTGTTGATCCCCGTTTTGACAACTAACACACGGTAATCTACGTCTCTTTTCCGTCTTCGTCTGAGCTCTTAAGGTGCACAATTGTTTTGTGTCACAGTGTTTAGACGGTTTTAATCGTTTTGTATTTGCTGATTTTTTGACAGCCTACACATATTAAGAGGGGTTTAATCTTTATGGCGGAATTTGTTAGAATTACCAGAGATTTTATGAGGAATATATAAAATATTGGGGCAAAGGGAAATTCGTCCTTTAAAATAGCCAATATTTTTGCTATTTTGGCGTCGGACTAACGTAATATGCAAAGCGCGCGGAAAACCATTAGAGATATGCATGGTTGGAAGCTGTAAGATGTTAGTTCATCATTTTTCGGCATTGTAAAGGAATAATTAGCATTCCTTAAGTCGCGTGGAAAACTATAAATAAACATGATGATGTTATACGAATGGCCGAAAATTGTAAGATGCCACTGCAGTCTCATTCAGCATTGCGAAGGACTCGACAAAAAATTGGTCATATGATAAACAAGGACAAAACGAAGTTATTGGTTTCAAAGAATAAAGAATATACTCATTTAGGGTGTTACGAGGACGTTGAAACTAATGACGCCAGCCTGGAAATTAGATGTGTATGTGCCTAGCAAGTGATAAAAACCCGTCTGTTAATAAATAAGTGTCCAATTCTTATCCTAGTTGCCTTACTGGTGAATCATATGGAGTCTGGGAGTCTTCGAGAGAAAAAATTTTCATAAAATATATGTGCATACATAAAGGAGAATCTTGAGTTGCCTACTGTGATATTGCAGTGATGTAGCACACCAAAATCCAGCAATAGCATTGCATGCACGAAAAATTTTCGACAGCGAACTCGAAACAGAAAAAGGATACAAATACTCCTTTGGAAAGACCCAGTTTCTGAAACGCCATTAAAACTTGATGTGACTTCTGTGAGCGCAGAAGGCGGAAGCGTTTGTAATTGATTCGAATTTCAAAAAGTGAATTTAAATTTCGTAGGAGTAAATACTCCCTACCTATATCAAGTTGTCCGTGCGATAAGAGGGCGTATCCAAAAATGCTCTCTTTTCACACATAATATGTCGGCTTTGTGCCGTTTTTTTCAAACAAAATTCGTATTTTTTAGGATTTATGGTAACAAAAACTTTAGGAAAATCTTGTCATACAAGGCATGAATTCAACTTTGATTGGATATTTTCAAACATTTTTTTTCATAATTGTAGTTTGTTTTCATTAGTTAAAAGCGTAATATGGCGGCAGTTAATAGATACGGGAAGGGCCATCTTAGTTTACAAACATCGAAAATCGACGTGTTATGCATCAGAAGAGAACGCTTTTATCGCATCCATTAATCAGTGATAAGTGGATACGTCGTTCACTATATGGTGACTTACATGTTTCACAATAAAATAAATTCAATTTTTGAAAAATTGTTCCCATTCAGAATTAGTCTTATTTTTTACCATTTATTTGTTTCTTATAAGCAGAGATAGATGGAAGAAACCATTCTAATTTATTTGCATTTGTAAGGGGCCGTCATATTTGTTAACGTATAGTTGAACAAGTTCCATAATTTTGACCGGGCCAAAGCTTATATACTCACCATAAAGTTGTGGACAATAAACTAACTTATCGGCAAGTAAGCGGAGGTGGCAGAGACGTCATATTTTCTTATATAATGTATCGGTATGTAGTATTTTTTCCGTAGAAAATCGTATATTATAGTTTTATATTACTCAATAACCACGCTTTCAACTAATTTATGTAAATTTTTACCATTTGACACGGACAAAGTTTTGCCACATGTCCAACTCTGAGTCCTTTTACTGTTTTGTTTACTTCAGTGGGTCGTGATTAGAATACTTGACTAAAATACGGCGGTCACGTCGATGTATCTGACGAATACTTCGAATAGTTGAGTAATCGACAAGTCTGGTAAAAGCATCTCAAACTAACAGCGTCGTTGAGCCCCAGGTGCTGTTTCAATGAGTCTGAGAATAGAATGCGTGTAAACTCGCTGAATGCGAGAAACTCTCCCATATCCTACATCCCTACGAATATGTTGTATCTGTAATTCTTTTTCGGAGTGTTGCGGAATGAGAATTTCACAGATATTTCACATTATAACATAGCGTAGGCTCCAGTTCGATTCGTCCCGATTGAAGTCATTGTAATTTTATCTTTTCTAAAATCAGTTGAGAATCTTTATCAAATTTCAATGATTTTATAAAAAGACAACCCCCTACCCCTCCTCAAGTGAAGAGAATCATCACAGTCTAGGATGTTGGTTCGTTGCTGGAGCTGAATGACTGGCGGCTGTCATGTTGTAGGCATATTCGTTTGTTTCTTCCAGTCAACATTCCATGGAGTCAGTCTCTCGCTGTTGAAGTCTGCCCCACGAAATACATCATCCACATTCATATCCATCCATTCACAATTTCCTCCTTTACCTACAACCAATAGGGGGTGCTCTCTTAGAGTGTGGAAGTGTCTGCGAGGAGTCTATATTTAATGCTGCTGTCATTTGATTTACTTTTTGTTGGTGATGGCTCAGCTGCTGTTATTGCAACCACGGCGATGGCAGCGATGGCGGCGGCGTCGGCGGTTGCTTCGGCTGCTGTGCCATTACTTCTACTGTGCCATTTTGCGCTGAGGATGTTATGATTTTGTCAGTTTTAGGTTAAATTTTTGATGGCCGTCGTCGCGACACCCAACAACATTTACAATAACAACAGCTCCAACAACAACAACAACACAAAATGTCTGTATTTAGTCTCATATAACAAATTTGTTTCTGCAATGTCATTTGCACAATGAATGAAAGTTGTTGCTTTGTTCTTGTTTTTTTTTTTTGTTTTTTTTGTTATTGTTTAATAGAAATATTACTAGGAAAATTGTATTAAAGGAATTTACTTCAGTGGGCATGATACAATTTATACATATAAACTTTAAGAGGATTTTATAAAAAGTTATGGGCAACATTTATGGAACCTTTAACTTTAATATTTTAACTGTGGCAAATATTTTGTAAAATGGAGGGAAATTTTGAATTTTGGGTGCTTACAAAATCAAAAAAAAAAAAAAAAAAAATCGAATGGAATCCTTGGATACAGCAGTGTGTCAACTAATAGACAGTTGATTGGTTGTGGATTGAACAGAATAATCTGTTTAACATATTTTTGTAAGTTTTGATTTCAGGTACACACAAGGTATGACTAAGATAAATATTAGGTTGAGTACGGCGAAAACGTATGTAAACAGCTGGAGTTCAGTTAACTGTAACCCGAACTGTGAGGGAGCGCTATAAGGGGAACAAGAGAGACCGAAACCGTCTCTGTAAGCAGAACACACGGTCGCCAAAAGAACGGGATATACAGAGATGAACACAGCGATAGGGTTGAAACAGAAAGGTCTATCAAATGGTAGTAAGTAAAGATTATAGATGGCAAAACATTCTGCAGAAACAGAATGTCTATAGTCTAGTACTCCCGAATGGCACCACAAGTAAAGGAATCACGACAATTATCAACGAATTATAGATTGTCTGGCACCGAACTAAAACGAGACCAAAGTAGCAATATCATGGCTTAAGAACAACAAACTTCCGAGTGCTGATAGCTTACCGGCAGAATTATTTAAGAGCGGAGATGATGAGCTGATGACGAACAGTATGAATCGGCTCCTAAGCACTATTAAGCTCGGGAAATGCATGCCCGCTGCTTAGTATTTAAATGGGCTATGTCCTGTACTTGAATGTTTCTATCGTATATGATATGTGAAAGACTATAGTCCATTCTAGCTGATTTGATTGAACCTTATTTTTGTGACTTTAGGTCTGGTAAATGACAACTGACCAGGTCTTTACACTACAGCATATTTAGAAGAAGACCGAAGAAAAACAAATCGACACGTACCATCTTCTTGTCTATTATAAAGTTACTCGATATGGAAAATTTGTATGAGACCATGGCTGAGTTTGGTTTTGCCGCGAAGGTTATACGTCTTTATAGGATGACACTGACAGACGCGGACAAGATAAGGAAAATCGTAGTAAACAACTTTATAACAAACGAAGTTTTAGATATGGTAGCAGTCTATGTTCGGACCACATTAGCAAAGCCTTGAAAATAATTCTGTGGAATACTGCAATCAACGCTTATGGCACCATCTTTAATAAAATCCATACTTCTTTCTCATGCCGTAGTTGAGATATTATTAGCAGAAATCTGTTTGATGTTACTGCGCCCTTCTCAAGCATTGTTGAAAATAAATCAGCCAAAATGGGGTTGTTGGTAAAAGCGGACGAAATAAATGTATTTGTTACGATGAACAAAGAGAATATTCGTTTGGGATGTTAGTGAACGTTGGTAACTATAATTTTCGAATGGTGGGAAAATTTATCGATGTCATCGATATTCATAAAAAAGTGATGCTTGCGAACAGATCTTATTACGAGCTTTTTAAAAAAAGAGAAGATGCAAACGAATCCAATTTTGCCAGATACTGGTATGACGCAGAATCCTGGATTATGATACAAACAGATGAATCAGTTCTGGGAGTCAACCGGAGAAAAATTCTCCAAAAAATATTTGTTGAACGAGTCCGATACTACTCGTCCGATACTACTCGTTCAACAAATATTTTTTGGAGAATTTTTGTCTCGAAGACTCCCAGAAGACTCCCGAAGACTCGTCGTCTGAATCATGAACTTTATCAACTACTTAGCGACAACCACGTGGTCAAGCGCATCATTGGCTAGGTGCAGATGTACTCCAACTCACAAACGAACTCGATGAGAAGCGTGCAACGAACAAATGGCATATACAACTTCATTGTTGGGACAAGGTTTTTTCAGTTTGCTTCATTTGATCCTGCTTTAAACAGCAACGAAAATCGCATATGGAAGCAAACGTTGAGAGATTGTCATTTTTAGCGGTTTTTCTGTAATCTCGCTCACAGTATATTTGTATACCGCACCGTATACTCCGCCTTGTTTTAAAGGATCTTTGAAATGAAATGAAAATAAATGTTATCCATTGCCATTCACCAAAGAGATGTAGAATTTTAACACCAAATACTGAGCTTCTCTGTACTTGGAAAGATAAAGACAATTAAGGATAGAAGATTCTGAGCCATTATACCCAATTCAAATGGTATTCAACTTCAAAGTAATTTAAGTAACGGTGGCAATATTTGTTGAATTCGGTTGACAGTATAGGCATATAATTCCATGTAGATGCCTTTTGGGCAATCGAAAGGTAGAAATGCTTGTAAGCTCGCTGGATATGGCAAGATTTCCCAAGTCCCATTCAGGAGGCGCAAAGGCATTTATTTTGCTATAGCTGTATTCATAAGTGAATTATATATGGACCCATTTTTAAAACTTTACACACTCTGTTCAGCATACAGTAAATAACTCAATCTTAGCAAACGAAACATTTTGTTTATTTTGATTTTAATGTGCATGTAATGAATTAGAAAAAAACGTGCTACGTTCAGGACGCCATCTTTCTATCCAATCTTCAATACCATTTTCCAACCGTGCATTACTCATCTCCATCAACTCAGTCAGCTTCAGTCTGCGCTTTCATATTCTCGCGATCGGTCTTTCTAATAAACTGTCCCCATAGAAATGACAAAGAAATTGTTTGAAAGTTAATTAATTGTTGTAATTGTTGGATCATGATAAAGTTTATGAAATATGCATTCGGAATATGCAAAATTTTTGCCGGTGCACGATATTTACGTTAAGCAAATGGAGTGTGAAAAATTGAAATGAAAAATTGTTGAAAGGAAAGGTATTCCTTGCAAAATCTTGTTTAAATGCGTAATGTAAACAAACATGCAATCGTCCGGGTGAGTGTGTGGAGGGCAGAGAAAACTAACAAAATTGAGTGATACCGTTAGAAGAGCATAGAAGGCTTATTGCAAGTATTTCGATTAACAAGGAGAGTGCATTGAGAATAGTTGTTTTTAGTGTTGCTATTATGATGGTTAGCTGAATTGATAGTGATGGATGATAGCCGAGTTACTGGCAAATAATTATTAATTAATCAATTGATATAACTTGTACCCATTCGATTTGATTCGGTTAAGAAAATTCATTTTGAAACTTCAGACATTTGTAATTTACTGCTTATTTTTGGATTTGCAGCTTGCAACACAATTGCGCTTTCTCACTCAGGTGAGAATATTGAAACAATTTTTCAGTGATTTTTTACACTTATTTTGGCTACTGATGTCTACAGAGGTCCCAGGATTATACCTGTTTTACTGAAGGTTATTTGATGACAGGTTTTATCTTAATTGTAAGACAGAATATTTCCCTTTCGGTATTATTGCCACAACATATTTATGTAAGTGTGGATATTCAAACAAAAGGTATTGCCAGGACGAGTTGAAATATGAAATTTATATGCATCTAAATAAATTCAAATTTAACTAAGGCTACGTTCAGGTTATAAATGGGACAAATTTTCACCAAAATTGCAAACCCAACTTATTCACAAATAGAACTAAGATTGACAGAATTGTGTATTAACTTGTCACCTCATTTTTTGCATAACTTTGACAGTTTTTTTCAAAGATTCGATGTCTTCCCTCTAATTTCTAATTTATGGACTGCAGTTACTACATTTTTGTACGCCAAATTATACTGCAATACTTTGTAAAATGTGGAAAGTACATATACATAAATTACAATCTTTATTTTCCACTCGGTTTATATCTTCCACTCGGTTCACTAAGTTCTGGACAATTTAGCACACATAAAGCTTTTAGTAAACCAAGTTCTATAAATGAAAATCGAGTGCATTGGCTTCTCCTTTAGGTAAACTTACATTCTTATCAGCCAATTTGGCAAAATCGAAGGTTTCTCTATAATCTCTAAGCAGTAAGCAGCAAGCTATAACAACTAAGTTCGGAGCGTTTTCTTTTTTGATAGTAATGTAGCGACTTGTCTCGTCTCTTCTGAAATTAATCAAAACAAAGTTGTTTAAAATGAACAGTTTAAGAATTCAAATGTCAAGCTAAGTTAATTCTAGAAGACCCTGGAATCTTTATGAGTTGGGTTAAGCCCAGATAAGGTACGTTGCACAATTTACTAACTTTCCTGTGTACTTTGGAAGAATGGATTGGAAGAATGACTAATCATCAAATGCCCAAAGAAGTGGTAAAACATTTGACAGTAGCTGATGTCATAAACATTAAATTTGTTTAATTTTCAATCTTCATGCATCCTGATCAAGCCATTTCAAATATGTGGTGTTTTTTGTACTCTCCAAACGTGAACAAAATCCGACTGTTATGATTATTTATTTTAATAAAATAAATTAAACAATAAATGAATGAAACGCAATGGAGTGAAATTTATGTCATACGCATAAAGCAAATAAAACAATTTGTTGGATATGTATGCCAACAATAACTACAACAAATAGTGTAATATTACAACTTTTTCTGATTGTAGTTTTTAAATGTACAGCTTGTATTTTTTGTTTTTTTTTTTGTAATACATATTTTACACACATATTAAGAAGGCCACCGGTCGAAAGAGCTAGGCAATGAGAGGGGTAAAAATCGAAATGAATAAAACAATTTGGTTGTTAATATAATTGTAAGCATCAGGAGCAGGGGTGTGTTGAGGTGCTTCTAGTAGAATGAGTAATGTTCATCGGGGTGTCAGTATCGGTGCCGGTACCATCGATGTTGATGTCCATGTCCAGGTTGCTGTTTTTGTTTTAATCCCCAGCAAAAACAAATAGTAATAATAATGTCGATGTTGTAGTTATTGTTAAGAACATATACACAAAATGTTGTTATGAATGTTTTTTGAAGCTAATAAATTTTTATCCCGAACAAACCAACAAAAAACAATACGATTTTTTTTATATTAAAAAAAAACAACAAGTTTTAAACAACAAATGTATGTTTTGTATATAACACTCCACAACGACAACAACAGTATTGAGAAGTCTGAACATGAACATTTTTCCACAAGAACAACAATCAGAAAGCAGAAGGTCTCCGAACGATCGCCGTTGACCGAGGGAGTGGATATTTTGTTTGCATTGGCTGTATTTTGACTTTTATTAGATGAGCTGCCTATTTTTATTAAACAATGTTGTTTTTAGATTCTTTGATATTTCTTCGGCAGAGCTTTTAATTTGTGTTTATTTTTATAACACAATATATGCTCTTCAATAGGAAATCTCCTAACTTATGTCTTTTGACTTGAAATATGTTGTCATTTTAATGAATGTAGAATTAAATTCAGTGTACATTTCGTTAACGTTGTCGTAGTGACTGAAGTTATCTTGATAAGAAATTGAAAGAAGATCATTTAACGTACAATAAAACGATTTTTCCAAATTTAAAGAAATTCATCATAATTTCTAATAAATCTAAGAAGATGATCAGAAATGACATGAATGAATTGACATAATTAAGTCAACAACTGTACTGTAATGAACATCTCTCTTATATCATTAGCAATGTCCATCTGTTTGGTTATCTTATAACTTGGCACAGCCTAATGTTTTGCGAGATCGGAACCGGAAATTGTAAACGGGTTACATCGGCTCACCGAATGGTACCCCGCATACAAGTTGTGCGATTTTCCGAAATTAAATTTTTTCCTTGTAACTCCTAATTTGTAGACTGCCGCTGTGAAATCTGAAAAATCGATTGGTTAGTCATGCTTCTTCTGGTACCTCCTATGTAATTGGCCGATTTAGCACATATGACCTTTAAAAAATTACTCAAGTTTGGTACTCGTTATGCTAAGATAGTGCCTAAAGGTTCAAATTTAATTTTTCCGAAATTTATTTTTTCCCAGTAACCAAGTAGACTACAACCGCTTGCATTATTGCATGATTTTTTTTTATCTATAATTCTTAGTAATATTTGAGAAAATCGATGGACCAACCATAGATCTTCTAATGTTGCCCATACCGCCGATTTAACGCATGTATTGCAATATTCTATATGTAATCAGATTTGGTGAAAAGGTAGTGTCCAAGAAAGGAAATGAATCTGATTGTCACGCCACTTCTGGCACCTCTCATACAAATCGAATGATTTTCTAAAATTCAATGTTTTCCTAAATTTTTGTTTATTGTATTGCTTTATAGTGTCTGGCAAAATTTGAAAAAAATTGATCAAACGCCCACACCCTTTCTGGTACCCGCCATGCAGTATCAGAAACAGTGTGGGCATTTGGTTTTGTTCAAACTTTGTCAGACACTATAAAGCAGTACAATAAACAAAAATTTATATATTTATATTCTTAGTTTCAAATATTTCAAAAAGTTGCATTAATTTGAGCCAAATTAGGCACAAGCCATGAAGCCAAAATTGAACGGAATTTCCAATTCAGTATTGTGCATTAATCCAAAGCATTTGTCGATAACAAACTAGTGATTGACCACGTCCCTTCACTCACCCTTATGCACCAACGCGAAAGGGTGTTGTTGCAAGTCAATTGAAATTTCTGTATTGGTCAATTTGAAAAGATTTCTAAACTCTTCTTTTACGTCGGCGCCCATGCCTTTAATAAATAATATTCCTCAGCAGTACGCTTAATACAACACATGTCTCATTTGTACATATTTTGCTTTAAGGCAGAATTAAAGCAAAACCTGGAAATGTTAAACTTTGTTGCAAAAATCAGTGTTGAATAAAAGGTTTTTGTGTATCAACAAACTCGATCTATTTTTACTTTTTCTGGCGTTACGCTAAATTCATGAAATTTGGTGAAGTGTCTTGGACGCTTCAGTATACGATTCAATTATTACTTTCAGATGAGCCAAGAATAATTGTTGAAAGTGTTCAATTTGCTCGTAAATGTGTTAAAACATTTGACATACTCTATGCAGCTTTCTGACACTATTCTCCTAGTTATTATCATTAATGAAGCCTAATCTACTATATATGTTGAAAATAGTTTATTTTAAATTTGTGAATAGTGGAATTTTGTAATTTCCAACTTCATGGAAAATTCACAATTATATCAAACTACAGTCTTTTCCGCCAGGAATGGCTACTTAATTTTTGTTGATGTGTCACGGCCGTTTAAAAACGATTTTTTAAATCTACACTACTACTGCAGATAAATATTATTGCTAATGCATTAGGAAACCGACTGCACTTAGAACATGATTTACTTTCGATCACAACTAGAAACGCTTATGTAAGATCCCACATTGCCAACGTAATTATGTCTTTTTACCGACATCGAACCGCTTGAGTTAAGTGGCTAAAACTTTGCATGGAAATGATCCGTAACCATAGGCAGGTTTAACTCGAAATCGAGCAAAATGGCCTCCTAAGAAATAACCTTGCCTATAATAAGACAAAGTCCGACTCCTAAAAAGATTACATTTTTTTAGCACTTTTTTCAAGTGTGGTACTGTAGAAATTCTGGCAATGCAAAGGTACTAGAGACAACCACCGCAAGTTTAATACATTTTAATGGACCGTATTAGCTGTAGGCGTGGTTGTAGGCAAATGTTAAACACCCTTGTTTAGGGAAACTGAATAATTAGATGTACTATTTACGAGGAAAGTGCATTTCAGATAAGTCCACTTAGCTGGCAGTGAGTCGTTATACTGTCCTCATATTACTAAGAACCCTGTTCTGATATTTATCCGTATGCTAGGACCAACTCTATGGAGGTGGTTGGTAGTTGCGGTAAACGGCCAAGTCATATACTTTTTAAGAGCAAAATATTTTGTTCACTGAATAAATGGAGAAGACAATGCAATGAAAGAAGAGATAGCTTTCAATGCGCTTTGACCGGTAGTAGTCGCAAATGGAGCAAATTGATCCAAAAAAAAATATTGCTTACACAATGAAACAATCCTTTTTCGGATCGGAGCCATTGCAAAATATATGTTCTTGTAAGAAAACTTTCTAGTTGTGCGTACTGCTATCGAAAACTTCTAAAATATACGACTTCCTACAAGAAAAAGTAAAATAAGTCCACGTATTATTTATGTGACGAAACCTTTTTTAGTTAAATAATGGATTAAAATTTCTTAAACAAAATTAAAAGTCTTTCTGAAGTCGGGTTTAGTCCTCAGATGGGCAAATTTGTTCTTGCCGAACCAATTTTGCCCGACTTCGATCTTAGCATTATCTAGCGATGAGTTATATCGCCTGTGGGCCAATGGGCCGTAAAAAAAAATACGAAAACAATTTGCCTATACTGGAACAAGTCCATACTTTGGGAAAATATTAGAGTTATGCGGTATTTTCCTATACATTATTTGTAATAAAAGATGATATCATACCTCTATAAATGAAATTCCGGTGGACATGACTTCATGATTCTTCCTCTCCTAAATGACATAATTAATTTCGATTAATTTTTCTTTCTGAAGTTACGAATTCCACTGGATGGTTTTTAGCTAAAGTTGAACCCGGTAGGTGGCGCTCTTATCGACATTTTGAAGTTCTATGTAAATAGTAAGTGACGAAATCCCATTATCTTTGACATTTCAGTACAATTGTTTCAAATAATAAGAATAGAAAAAATTACATTATCGTCTAATGGTATTAACAATTTTCTTAAAGACTAGTTACAGCTAAGTTAAAAATCGTTTGTTTATACCAAATTTTGACTCTGACAAATACCAAAAAAAGTTTCAAGATGATTGCAGCAAAATGGTCCCATCCATGTATAACGTAAATTCAATTCACTAAGATTTACATTTATTACGGTGTTCATATATTTTTTACTGACACCGCTTGAATTAAGAATTTGAGAAAAACGAGGGATTGTTTAAAAAATAATGGGAATTAAGCTTGGGCTTTCAATTTTTTTCACCACGGAAAATAATCAAACTACTTAAAAGCTAATCTTGCCACCAGATACATCGGCATAGGTAACTACAAAAAATTCGGATCACTCTGCATAATCTCCAATTTCAAATTTTCATAAATTTGTCATTTGTTTTGTAATCCACTACATCACATAGCTTTACGAAACAAAATCTTGGTCATAATTCTAGTTGGTCGGCGTTTTATAACCTTCGTAAGTTGGTCATATTGGTGTTAGATCATTGGATTTCATAACACATAGCCTTCAAATGGTGTGATAGATTTCAAAAATGTTGTTGTCATTTTAACAATAAAAAAATAAGTCATATTGTTTCAGGGAATTTAAGAATGAGAAAGGATTTTATCCTTGAACTTCCATATCATGGTGTTCGAAAGGTAAAATTCAACTCTGTATTTGAATTTCCCTTAACAAATATAAAATCGCAATTTAGAAAAATGACAAATTTGTTGTTCAGAGAAATATTTACTGACTCTGACTGACTGATCTCCATTGTGTAGTGACATTTGTCTTTAATCATCGTCTTTAATCTTCCAGTTTAACGTAATATAAGCTCTGCTACATCTTCTTATGCCGCATTTTAAACATTTTTTAAATCATTTTGGTCACATTTACAACAAACCATAAACATTTCATGCTAAGACATTGGTTGAAGAACTATAAATCCACATACAGATAAATAGGAGAAATTATTCCAAACGAACAATATTATTTATTTTAAAATAATTAAGTTAAATATTTTCACAACGAATGCATGGTGTTGGTTTCGCGACTTACATATTTTGATAATTTGATGGTTTTATCATTTTGTTTGTCGTTCACATCAAAAATATATTAAAATCAATTTTATTACTTCATTGCACAAAATCGTGAGAAATTGTCAGAAGCATCCATTCTAAAGTCTACACGTTATTCAAATTATTAATCGAAACAAATCATCTCATTCACTCATGCCCCTGTTCAGTTTGCCAACGAAATTGATTTCAATCTTTAACTGACTCTTAAAAATCCAACCAATGCCATAAATTACAACTTTTCATCAAAGCTATAAATCTTTACTGGCTGCTGCTTGAATATTATTTTCGTATTTTCAAATCGGAATCGTATCGAATCATCGTCGCTGTCGTCGTCGTTGCCACCATGATGCGAAAAAAGGAAAACCCCAGAAATAAAAATCAACAGAAATTAATTTTTAATATCAATTTTTGCGAATGAGAACAAAAAAAATATTGTGATTGCCATAATTGTGATTAATTTCCAGCATCGGCAGCAGCAGAAAGAACTTATGGCCACGGAGAAAATTTGTAACAAATCTTTTGCGGAAAATGAGAGCGTGAAACGAGACCAGTGTGTGGAAAAATGATATATAGCCGAAAAGCCTGTTATGGTTACAATTTTCCAAAAAAAAAAAAAACAAGAAACCTACACAAAAACGGAACAAAACATAAAATATTACTCCAAGAGCTCTATTAAATACAAATAATTCATTTCATTTCGTTTCATGCATGTGAGTAAAACGTTAACTAGCGTTTGGCGATACAATCAGACCAAACTAAATGAAACAAATAAACCATATGTGAGACAGCGAGGGGTATAAAAAAATGTCGCCCCTAATAACTCGAATAATGAAACAGCGTAATAGTACATGCGTGGTCTGCAATGATCAGATAGTTATGTTCGTTGTAAATATAACAAATTGATTATAATGCAACGAAGATCGTTTATTAAACTAAATAATTAATTAAACTAATTAATTCAACCAATAATGAACAAACTAATGTCTGACAATTCATTAGAGCAAATCATTTCTTCTGAAGTTTAAGACATTATAACTTGGGTACTTTAAAGTACTGTATTTGACCGACATGCCGAAAATATATATAAAAATGTGAAGGAAGCAAGCGCGTATTTTAATCTATTTGACAAATTATTAAAAAGTAGGAAAATACGTAAATTGAAAATTGAGAGAGCTATATAGTTAAGAGAGCTATATAGTTGGACAACAATAATTTGTATCTTATCGTGGTAATATTCTTTGAATTACAGTTTTTCATAATTTCGTTACCATTTCCAAAGCAGCAATAATTCTGTCGTCACTACGTCATTTTTGTCGTGTTAAAAGTTTTACAATTTTGAAATGAAGAACTTCGGAACTAGAAAAAATCTTTATATGCACCGGTAGTTTTCAAATAACCGATTTGCAGTACCAATACCAAGTATGCAGAACAAACTGTATCCCATGCAAATTATATCGTTAAAAGAATTCCAATAAAATGGTAATTATCCTATTAATGAAGATGTAGCTTCAATTTCATTTGGAATCTTGGACGATTTACTTTCACAGGAGTCATGTACAAATCATAATTGCAAAATGTATTCTAGTTTCAATGAAAATCGGAATACTAAACATAACATAACTCCTAGGAATGTTGTGGCTTTTAGAAGAGACATAACCATTTTTATCATTTTACCTGTTTTTAAGGCGAAATCAGACCTATCAGGCAGGTCGCTAAATTTAGCAAGAAAAATTCAATTACAAGTACAATAGATTAGTCAGAAATGGGGTTGGGAGCGTTTCTATGGCATATCTGTAGTAGTACCTGTAATGCTGTAACAAAATACCATCTAGGATGGAGGCCTACCCTGAAAGTGACAATATGAAATATGAAATAATTACACATATAATATATATTATGCGTACGTTGTCATTACTTCTAGGACAACTCAAAATAATAATTAACCACCGTAATCTAGTAAAGAATTTTTGAACTAATTCGTATATCATACGCCATAGAAGGAGCCGTATACTAAATTTTTTTGCCATTGGCAACAATCGCTCAACAGAGACCCTTTAAACTTTAATATATAATCTTGACGGTCTAAAAATCTTAAGTTAAGACAACTTAAACAAGATTTTGCGTAAATTCGTTTATCTATTGAAGGCAGGATAATATCTCAAAGTCGTAGGCCGGGAAAGTTGTTAGAATCCAAATAGAATCCGCTCAATAGGATTAAAAAATTTGGCTTAAATCCGCCTCTTTATCAAAGAGAATTTTCAGTACTTTGTCAACAATTGTGTTAAGTGAGATGTGTCCACTCCAATGTAAGGGTCCACTCCAATACCAAAAATAAGAACTTTCGTTAAAACAAATGGAATAAGATAATATACTTGAGCAGAGGCTCTTTTTTACCGTATATTTATCTGACGATGAGTCGGTCTATGCCATCGATGAACTTTACTACCAATTGTAAATTATGCTCCAAAATGTAATTCTTCAAATCCCAAAATTTTGCATCGAAGGTGCCAGAATACATAAAATGGGACATGATTGAACATGAGAAATAATTATACAGTACAAAGTTTTATTAAATTCATGTAAATAAAAAAATATTATATATATATATAATATATATATATATATAATGATATATAAAAAAAATAATAATATTATTATAATTAACAATTTTATTATTGTTAGTTAGCAATACAAATAAATAAATAAATAAATGAAAAATATTATATGTGGTACTTAAAGGGCGTTCCTGAGGGGGCGTGCCATCATTTGCCAGTTTCTCTGGTTATATTATGGGATACAATATATAACTATCGGTTTTTAATAATTTTTTAGATGAATAGGCATATCAATTCAATTTTTGCCCTTCTATTTATTATGGAAGGTGTTAGTTCATCCAATTACATCAACCAGTTAAAATATGGAAAAAATACAGTGTGCAAAGTTTTTTTTTCATTTCGAAGTTTATGATAAGAGCAGTATTTTCTTCACTTAGAAAAGTAAGCACTTATTTTCAAGACCCCTCGCATATAGGAAATCCAGCACTCCTAATGGCGATTGAAACCATCAGGCTATTGAAGCATAGTAAATATTTGCCATACACAGTCACAGTCACCATATCTCAGGCGAAACAATTGAAAGCCATTCCATGGAGCATCTCAAGATACATAGACTGGAATAAGGGATACAAAATCCATGTCTTTACACTTGTAGAAGGGTTTGCAGGGCAGAGAACAAATTTTCCGTAATATTTTGTGCTAGATTTAATGCACCTTTCTTGGCACATACAGTCAGCTTTTATTCCCCTCCAAAGCCATCGTGTGAGCGCCTGTTCGTGTGCTCCCCTTTCAGAGGTGTAACGTATACTATCGTACAAATAGTGTTAACAATTTGATTTATTGCCGACCTTGTTACATTAAGGCTTTACAACCATCTATCTATTTCACTTTTTCTCGGCCATGGCAGTGCTGCCATTGCCACCACCATCACTAGAGCTGAATGAGTAGTCGTGTAGCATACATACAACGCAACGAAAGAAGTAGTACTAAACTTTTTTTTTTATTCTTCTCAATTTGTTTTTGCACATTGCCATCAGCTCTGACAAAGACCAGGGAATCGACGACGATGATGATGATGATGGCTGCTGCTGTTTTCGTCTGATAGAAAAAAGTAAAAACAACGAAAGAGGGGAAATTCAAAGTTTTACTAGCCATTATCGTATAGTTAAGGTTGAAAAGAGATGGATGTATTCATCAAAAACAAGAAGGGAGAATGTATCAAGAGAAAGTTTCCTTTTGTTGTTGTTGCTACTTCAGCTGTACTAAAGCTCTTTCCGCATACGGGTGTGTAAACGTATTGCTCTGCTCTACTTGTGTCGTCTTTGCCATAAAAACGGAGTTTCAACATAAATCATGCGATGGACAAACAAAGTCAGCACATATCATTCATATTTGTTGGTTTCACATGAAAGCAATGGCAGCAGCACCAGCAGTTGACATTTACAGGAAGTTCTTCGCAGTGTTTGTGGTGCTCATGGGCTTTGCATCACTGCCCCTTTATTTTTATGGCACAGCATTGGAGGGGAAATTGCTTCTACAGATTGGAGGGGAAATTATGGAAAGGGTACAACTTGCAGCAATGCCATAATTTCTCCTGGTTATAGCATGAGGAGAAGCGCTCAACAAGGATGTCATCAGCGAGGACTTTAAGCGAAAGTTTCGTAAAAGGACGTAGCTACATGTACCCTTTCTAATACTCATCGCCCAAAAGTGTGAAGTCGTTCTATTCACAACAACTAGAAATTCGTGTAGAGACTCCATATTCTGGATATGCTCTGGATATTCTTGAACGCCATAAAAATCTATATCGATTGAATCAAGTATGTTCGTCCGCAATAATACGGTTTAGAAATGACTGGCTATAGTGTGGCGGTTAGAATACGCGACTATCATGCATCGTGGATTCCAATCCCGAAACAATTACCCGCCGTCCATTATTTAAGTCGCGTTCACCTCAATGTGTCTGACGAACACTTCTTGTTGTCGGATAGTCGACAAGTCCAAGTGAACGCTTTTCAAACTGATGTTCGTAATCATTATTAAACTGTACGTCCCATTGATTGAGTCCATCCTTCATCACTCTCATTCGTGGAGTGCAAGGGAATATCGTTTAGAAAACAATATGCGGCATCGGATCGATCGTTCGTACTTATTTTGAAGGAACTGCTCTAATTGCGGGCGAGGGTGCTGAAAAATATTAACAAATAGGCAAAGCTGATATACATATTTTGCATGAGAAAGAGTGTTTTAATATTTTCACTTATATGGCGGTAAGTCGGTGCTTCGTCCTCTGTAATATGGACCGCAATTATTGCACGCAAAAAACAAAATTGATCTAATGAGAAAACATTTTCCCGTACTGTTTTTAAACCCATCTGCTTGATAAAGGACATTTCCACCATATTACCCATTTGTCCACCAATTATCGTAGAGGAATACTAAATGAGGCCTTGATTATCAAAACTAAAAAAAAACGCTTTAAGTTGATTTAATATGTGTACTAAGAAAAGTTATACAAGAACTAACTCCACGTTTTATCATTTTCCCGTTCATTAAAATCTATATACAGCAGTAGCTGATAGTTATGCTAATGAATCACTTCAGTTTCTATACATTTGTGAGGTAGTTCTTGGCTTAATAACATAAACTGGTGCATTATATATGAGAATAAGTAATTTTTGACACGATGACTCTAAATGGCGTCGACAAGAAAGAAATTCAAAGAGTTTTGGTCTCCCAAGTCACGATACCAAGTTTTTGTAGTGTCTCAGAAACCTGATTTTGACCTTTTCAGGTACTTTCTTTTGGCAAGCCTTTTTAGCGTCTTTAAGCCTTTTCGCTGACTCTTTCACTGGAGCTTTGTGATTCACTTGTAGGTTATGCCTAAACCAGTCTTTGTCGAGATGTTGCTGATTTTTGTTGTGCTGATGCTGATTGTTGTTCCTTCGTTCGATAATAATGGGTCGTTATATTTTTGTGTCTGACAAACAGATACCCTTGGCGATGATTATGAGGAAAGCAGCAGTACACATGGTTAATACCACTTCAATTAAAGTTACATATTACTTGTTCACGCTAATGGTGCGGACATCATTGATCGAAGACGATGACTTGTTACTGCAGCTTTCCCAAGCATTAGCGAAAGCGTATCCGGCGATAAAAATGGACGATACCGGTTTACTTGTTTCAACGAACATGTGGTCTACTCGCCTGGGTATCCTAGCATTTTAAGTAACTATTTTTTGCTGCATCTGTGATGAGCAATACAAATCAAATAGGCTAGGAATATATTTTTTATTTTCTTTCATTTTTTCTAAAAATTTTGGTCTTTCAAAATTAGCGATAGCGCCAAACTTTTTCTCTACTCTAGCTATTAGTATTTATAAAAATATTTTTTACAAATTACCTAATTGCGTCTTCTTTCAACCTTAATTTCCCCTAACATACTTCAAGTCTGGAATAGGTGTGATATGCTTTATGATTTATATGCGCCCCTGGCATGCCTTATTTCCAAGTCAGACTGAACGTTTAAGAAATTAATTATTGGAAGGTGCAAAATTAATTAAATAAGGTAAATAACTAAATTAAATTGGCATTTTTGATTTAAAATATAGTCAAAAGGTTTTCGATTTCGGTTTTGGACACCAGAATTAACACCCAGAGGACAACTGCGTACATATTACTGTAATTATATACCTTTTAAGATGCCAGCACTTTCATCATATGATGTAAAATGATGCATGAAGTCTAGTGGAATCCCAAATCATTTGAACAATTTTGTGTTTTCTCCTTATCTTCCGTGATTCTGAACTGATCAGACTTTTTAATTTATTCAGAGAGATCGAGAAAGATTTAAGTAATCATAAAAGTTGGGAATAAAGTGTATGATTTGTGTGCTATTTTGTGAATTGCTCGATAAATGTATCGCTTAAATGGAGGTACAGGGTGCCGCGTGCCAACTGGTCGGGGCCATATTTGCTCACCTTATTGACTTGTAATAAGAATATAATACCTTTAATATGAATAATATTTATATTATATTCACGTACGTTATATTAACCAATTAATCTCTTATTTATTTTGCAGTTATAAAACTATTCATTATTCAATATGGTAAGTTTTTATATTAAATGCTAATCCTTAAAATTTATTTATTTGCATTGAGCCTGTAATTCGTAAGAGTATTCCCGTAAAAATTGCTGATTTGCAGCGAGGCTTCCGAGTTATCTTTAGAATACATAATATGTGAAAATATATTTTATACGATTCAAGCATTTAGCAGTCAAAATTTTTTCCGAAATTCTGAATTTGGAACTTTAATTATTGATTGATAACAACTCGTTTTTTTTTCTTGAATGCGAGAAAAGAGAAATGGCGCAACTATTTCACCCGAATTAAAAAATTATGTCAACCGGCAAGTTTTTGGATGCAAAACGGTCGACCTAAGTCAACATCTTTATCAGCTATATACCAGACACAACCAATTTGGCTCAGTTGTTTGCAAAGATTTTGTAACGAATTTCCTCTCAAGATATTTAGGATGTCCTTTTATGCAGTGTCTTCTTATGTGCCCTACATAACTCAAGAAAGTAAGATTACAAAACTAAACGACTCATGGCAAGGCTATTTGGCCTTTGGCCATTTGATGAGATTTATATTAAAGAAGAATTTTATCTGGTTGAAGTGTTTCATTTCATTCCTTCGAAACAAATAATACTCTATTACATATTATCATGTTGCCTGTATGCCAAAATAGTGCTATTAATATTGAATTTTTCAAATATTTTCGAGTGAACTGGATTTAATTGACCACAAAATCAACATGTTTCTGCTTCAAAAGCACTGATATGCCAGCATAAAAGTATAACATCCCTCTTATGAAAACGCCCCAGTCAAATATACTGATTCTTTGTGCCTGAGTCGGTTTGTAAATAATTTAGTTTTTAATGAACAAAATTCTCTGACAACCATAAAGTTTGATATCGGTAAATAAATTATGTTCGAACTGTGAAAAAATCAAATTTGTATATGCATTTGTAGTGCATTCTTTCCAAAAAGTGTCGGCAACTGGCCAATCAAATAGAAAATATTTTTAATTCATACAAATTTATTGTATCGCTTTTAAAGTAGGTTCTTTTTGAAATAATACGATTATGACAACGAATTATCATAAAAATAATTTTCAAATTTATTTTCCGAAAAAATTTCAGCTCTTGCCGCTATTTTACTATTATGTCTTCTATCGACTGAAAACCGACATTTTGAAATGGTAACTGGTGTTCTGAAAAGAGATGTCATTTATTGAGTTTTGAAGCTAGAAATTCGTTCGAAATGATAGCCTTTTGAGTTGGTGTGTTATCATGGCGCAAAGTATATAAGTTTTCTTTCCACGAATCAGGCCTTTCTCGACGAATTTTGACACCCAAATGCCGCAAGGAAAGAATGAGATGTGGGAAAATTTATCACATACAATGAGATCATACGGTTTCTAAATGCAAACTCACTCAATGGGTCCTGCGGTTTAACGACGATTTCGAACGTCATTTACTGCACTTCTCGTTTACTCAACAACTCGAAATGCTTGTTAAACACATCGAGGTGACCTTATGTAATGGTTCAGAAAGGTGGTTCTTTCGGACACGGCTCAAACTCGATAAAAAAAATGTAAATTACGAGATGAAGTCATCATTTCCGTCACCTTACCGATGTTAACTTTAGTTGAAAACGTTGATGGCCAATCAGCAAAAACCTACCACCACATCTGTGCCCGTTTTGAATAGTATGGCATAAGTTGATATTTTTGACAAAGACGATTCTGTAACATTTTTTATGATTTGGCATACGAAATTTTATTTGCAAAAAACAGTTTGTGACAGATTCTTTGTTCGAAATTTTTATCCATTGTATTAAACCGAAAAACACTATTGATCTGTACTGACAAAATCAAGCACTGTAATCAAACTAAATGATATATCGCTATTGCTTTTTGATATACGATAGTTTTGGTATATTTTAAAATGTAATATTGACGTCATCCGTCCTCGGAATACCAAGAATAATAAAAAATAATGATTTCGAGGGCGCTAATTCAATTTTATATAACTCTTTCCTTACTTATTTTTCAAGAAAGCCTTCAGAGAATGTGTCGTACCTATTTTAACCAGCTGCCATTTTAGTTTCAACACCTTCAGCAATACCTTTACAAATTGGTATTCGGACGTCCCCCTTTATTGAGCCAATCCGGAACATTGTTCTTTTTTTTTTTTTGCTGCTATTCTTCATACCATCTTCAGCTGATATCATTTCGTGCTATTTTTAATTGTAATTTAGTCTGTCATTTGCGGTTTGGTTTTTCGTTTGTTTCTTGTTTTTTGTTTTTGCTTTTCAGCGTTGCATTTATTTGCTTGCAATTGTGTACTATAATAATTATTGTTGGTTTCTCTCTTTTTTTTTTTTGAAATTGAAACATTTTTTTTGTTTTGCCGATATAAACGTGCATAAGTGTGTGTGCTTCTTTTAATTTGTAGCATTGCGTTTTTTAATAACAATTAAATTTAATTTGACATAAATGTCAACATTAAAAATGCAATAAATTGCTGTAATTGCACAAAACCTTCGTTGCGTTGTTCTGTTTTTTTTTGCCTGATGAGTTGTGTTATATTCATTACAATTATCTGGTGGCTTGAATTTAAAATTTTGCAATTTTTTTTTTTTTATATAATTAAAAAAACCGAATTGAATTTGTATAATTCAATTGAGTGCATTTGTTTGTTGAAATATTGAGGAGAGGCTGAGGGAATTGTAATAGTCGAAAACTGTGAGAGGTAACTGGAGCCTTCTCAAGCTTTATTTTTTATCTCTACGAACAAAGAGTCTACTTTTTGTAACGCTGCGTGAACGCTGACGACTATAACTTTGGACTGAATGAAAGAGAAAATTGCTTGCAAGTGGGTGCTTTTACGGGTTTAGAATGCGATTAAATGGCGAAATCCTTACTAAACAAAAATTCAACATTATCAAATACTACTTATACTTGCCTGTCTCGCTGCACAGCGTAGAATCCGGGGTTATAACGAAAGAGAATGAATCAGTTCTGGAGTTTTTCGAAACAAAAATGGACCATGACATGTATGGACCATCGTTAATTAAAAACATCGATGCAGTCAAACGCATTAAAGTACATCAATTGCATTGTCTTGGTCATGTTGTGCGCCCGGATGTTGTGGTGCTCTAACACAAAAAGTCTTTTATGAGCTGCGCAGAAGAAAACCATGAGGCAAAATATAGTACTCGTATGACAAATTGGAGAAGAAACGCAGTAAACCAAAGTGCCTTGAAGTCTTTTTATTTATGTCTTGTCTAGAGGCAATAACAGAGGAAATAATAAAGGAAATAACACAGCTTGTAATCTGAATGCTATGAATTTGAATACAATTATTGGTGTTGTTGACCTGAAGATTTTTTAGAATATTTGCCTCAATTGACGTGATCTTACAGGAAGGTTGCAGTAGTCAAGATAGCTCGGTGTGTGTTGTGTCCATCTTGATTTCTTATATTCTGTTTAACCACATTGCATATTTTGCTAGTATTCAAAAACTTGAGGAATACAGCACTCACTGAAGAGTTTTGTGAATAGATTGCATAGTTCCAACGCAGTTAAACATCAAATAGTAGTCGACATGAAAATCGCCAGAAGATCACTTATGAAAACCTTCCTCCAAACATTAATGATAACTGCATAATAGTGTCCCCTTGTTAATCTTTAAATAGTTCTTATCTACATACTGATCAGTCTTAACAAACACCAAATTATTGCCATATTAAAAATTTGATGGATTAGTTTGGTTCTCGGCTTGAGGACAACTGATGAGTTTTATATTAGAAATATTTATCAAGAATAAACAAAAGATTCATTAGAAAAACACCATTCGAGATAAATTTTTAACATTTCACTTTACACCGCACCAAGAAGAATTCAAAAGAAATTTATGACAGTGGACGATTACATGAAATACACAGCGAGAGACAGCTGAGTATGAACGCACATAGATAGAAATAAATATTAAATGTGATGATCTGAACCAATGCATTGGGTAGCAGAAGAAACCTCATACTTCTTTATTGAAGAAAAGTGAAATATAAATACAACACATTTTGTAGACAGCCTATATTGAACCCATTTGTATCAAAATTAATAAAGAATCACAGGGCGCGTCGTCTGTTTTAGTGTGAGATCGCTACAGAAAATTTTGTTCAAAAAATGATTGAGTGGATTTTGTTGGGTACCCTCTTGAATTGGTATTTTTCTATTTTAGTGAAGGCAGCAACGACAATTTCTGGATAGAGGCGGCTGGGGATAATGTTTCAAAAATACAACTTCTTTAAAAATAAAGTTCACAGTTTTCAAATATTTTTAATGTTTACGAAGCGATAAACATTGTGTTAGTTTTGTTTTCGGATAGGAAAAGTTAATTAACAAGTTTTTCATTTTTGGCTGTTGACTTATTGTTATGGTTCTTCAATTTCTAGTGTGTTCTCTGTTGTAAAATATATATATTACGTATAAAATATCATGGTGCAATCTCCAGAAAAAAGTTTAATGCTGATATGCTGTTGAACATATTGTGCATCAATCATAATATGAAAATTTGAATGTATTTTTCATAAATCATATCGCATTTCTATTGCTTCAATGAAGATGTTCTTCATTTTGACTTGCATAAAGAACAATTATTTCGTTTTGAAAATAGTTTTGTTGTGCGCAAGAAAATGTCATAATTAGAATTATACGTAAATCAGTAGCGATACTACCCTATTTGACTGCTATATTTTGGGGGAGTCCTATAAAATTTCGAGCTACTTGTGGTGTCGTTAATTTGCTGAATTTTGTAGTGGTCGGACAAAATGTCATTAAGCGAAGATTGTAATGATGATATAAAAGGTAATTGCAATTGGGAACCATCGAAATTTCTATGGCTCTTATGGAGATTTTCGTAAATTTTGTTAACGCAGACATCCATTTGGCATCTTAATAAGGGCTATTGTACCAAAATGAGAAAAGAAACGTTCATACCTTGAACAGTTTAGACCGCCAATTCTTAAGAATTCTGAAACACTATGTGTGATAAGCCGACCGTAATTAGCAAGTTCTGCCCACACCTCCCAAAGGAAGAGGGACCTGGCGATCGCTGTTTTGGCCTCGACAATGAAATCGACAGATTTGAAATCTAAAATAGACAGGGATAACTATTTGTTTGTTAAACCGTCCGAAGATCTTTTTTAATGAATTAATTTTATTGCGTATTTTCTCCTAAACGGGGCGCCTGACAGTAAGTGGAACCAGATTCCAATACAAACACATCACAAATGCAACTTGGATATCTCCATATAACACGAGAAACCGAATTGATTACGCGGTAGTAGATAGGAGTCGAATGCTAAAGGCATTCGACGACTGCAACTTTCTCAATCATTGAAATGGAGTCGGCAAAAGTTGGTGTGACCAAAGTGTACTTGCTTGGCATGATGTATGACCGATGACAACTATAGCTTTGGGCAATGCTATCTGTCTCGGCTCCGTTGCTAATGGGAGCGAATAAGGCGAAGAATATTGCTTGCAATCTTGTAAACTTGTGATCTTGATATGGTAAATTTATAGAATTACTTTCGAATTTACTTTTTGATTTATATTCTATACAAATATTCAGTTCGCACAATAATTCATTACCTATCAAAGAAAGTATAGTTTTACGCAGTTTCGTTTCTCAATATGAGTCATTTTTTGGAGAGGAAGGATTGCCAAATTGGAAATGAAAAATGTTTTGAATGATACATGTTCTGAATACATGATACCAGGCACCCGGAACCATTCACAGTTAGCTAAATATTTTGTATATGTTTTGAAATGACATTTTCTATGTGAAATCAAACCTGTTGACTAACACAATATTTTGTAAACTGGATCTGAATCGATTTGTTTTGTAGTTTCGTTGATTATTCATGAGCCACAATCTAAATTAAGAACTAGAAGAATCAAAATGCATAGATGAATCAAAAACAAGTCAATATTATTTTGCATTTAATTTCGATTAAGATCGCTGTTTCAAACAAATTCCACCATGGGGTTATTTAATGCCAAGTAAAGTAGCAGACGCTAATATAATCGGTCATGCTGAATATCAGTGAAACCTGTATCGACGCATCATTGTTGACGCAAAGCACTGGCGTCATAAGTTGTATGGCGTCATATGTTGATTTCTTTAAAAAGTCTTTGCCAAAGAACTCTTTGAGTGGCAGATGAGAGGGGACACAGATTTTGTCCCACATGCCGCACATAGCAGATAACAACTTCTACTCTGCCTGATTTATTAATCTTTACTCAGTGCCAAACTAATCCCCCTCATTCGAAGAAAAACGTTTCATACTCGATTTCTTACACAGAGGGGCGCACCAAATGTGGCACAACAGGAAACTCCAAAAATTTTTCCTAATCAATACTCATTGACGCATTTACGACACCTGATCAGAAAATTATTCATTGCAGGATCGCCTCAATTACTGTTTTGATGGGCTGCTCCAATTCAGTCGAATTCCTTGGTTTCGTTTTGTACACCTCTTGCTTGATATAACCGAATAAAAAAAGTCTGTTGCAGTCTGGTCAGGTCATTTTGGTGGCCAGCGGAAAGAGAAGTTTCCAGATATTAAATTGTTTAGGAATATTCGTTGGAGCTCCGCCACAACCGACTTGTGCAATTGCTCTAGCTTGCCGATTAAGGCAGATCTGAAGATGCGACCTGTCCAACTGGCATCAATATAAAATCTGCTGCAATGCTAATTATAAAATTGTGCTTTATTTCTGGATTGAAATTTTGAAGTTGAAATTTTTATAAATGTCTATTTATCTTCAAATATTCCTTAAAAAATTATCAGAAATTGAAGAGTTTTGTCCTTAATGCTTTTTATATCCTATATTATTATTGTTTATATTTAGAAAGAATACGATTTATGCACATTTTATTGCCAGCAAATGTATTTCGTGTCGGGCTAATTGTATATCAGATCACCCGACTGAAATCTCCATACTGGCTGGTCTTTTACCATTTCTTCTTGCTACACACTTTTGCCTATAAATTATCTTATCATTTGTAAATACGGCGTATTCCCAAAGCAACATGTACAATGATAATTTTTTGTTTTATTTCGTAAATGGCAACAAGTGAAATTATTATAACGGCCCAGCGCCACAAAAACTCAAGTGACTCAAGTGGTGGCTCTTCGAATAAAAGCGCCTTTCATATCAAATACCACCGCGATGTTTCTACAACTAACGCAACTAACGAATCCCCCCATTCGAGTCTTTTTCGTTAGAAGCATTATGTTGGATTCCAAAAAAAGTCCATTCTAAGTGTCTAACACATTCCCAAAGATATACACACACACAGCCAATACACTGATAACTCTATCAGAAATTACGTACTAAGTAGACTATTTTATTTATCATATTTTATGAAACAAGAAAAAAGCCCCCAATGCTTAAATGTAGAAAGTTATAAATATTGATTATAAATATGAGATACTCGTAGAATGCACAAACAGTCGGTAGTAGCGGCTTTTGGGGTTTGAAAATCACAAAGTAAACAAAACATCAATTAAAATACAAATGACACTTATGGGCTGAACATTACCAAACATAAAATGACATTCTAACTAAGCGTCCTAGATATCGTCTGCACAGAATATATCATAAATTTATAAAATAAATAACTAAATGCTAGACAACAGGAATGACGTTAAAAAGACAAAGTGATGATGAATTAAATTCACAGCGATGATAACTTAAATGGTAGCGGGAAATCATGTCACATGGCAAAAAATATAATTTTTAACGAAATTTTTAGCAGTCGATCGTTAAGGCAAACGTTGAAAAATAAAATGTAAAAACATTGATGTAGGATGTAGGAAACTTCAGAAGTGCTAAATGTTATGTCATATAGTGTTACAGTGTTATATAGTGCTAAATGTTATGTTATATATAAATAACTAGAGGATATCATTTAACAAATACAGCTAAAATTTCAACTATGTTGTAGGTGAAACATCTCTTACTTATGCATAGTTGATTGAAAGTCATTCAAGTTAACTAATTTTTATTAGGTGCTCTGTTTGTCAATAGATGGCGCCAGCTGTAAGTGCTAGTCGATTCTGCCATAACCTAAACGTCATGAGCCAAACTTAGACATAAAATAAACATACCGCCTCGACACAATAGCGATTTCTAATATAAAAATTCTTAATTCATCTTATGTCTACTTGAAATTAATGGGAATTTATCATTTGAGAACGCCGCTTAAAGAAATTGTCACAATTCTTTTATCGCCAATTTAGTATTACTGCCATCCACTCTGATGAGGATTTTGAGAGCGATCTCGTATTTACTTTGGTTACTGTGTTCGATATTGCGAATTTACCGTAAGCTGAATTGCTGAAAATTTTACAGGAAGCTTATGGTGAAAAACACGTCCTTATAAATGTTACTATACAAAACGTTCGAGATCGTTAACTTCGACCTTCGATCGATAAAGAGAGATATCCGTTGAAATTTCTCTGTCTCATGAAACAATTTCTACCATTTTGTACAATTGTTTAGGCATGAAATTCATTGCCTGCCACTCTACTGGTTCTCAAAGACCTGAGTTTTCTTCAAAAACTCAAATAATGTAAAGTTTGCTAAGGACGGCTAGGATTCAATTCCAGTCCACATTATAAATAGTAATAGATTTACAAGCTTGACATACAGTTCAGTCAATAAAGTACAGAATGGCGCTTTCCAACTAAACCGAAACAAAAAAAAAAAAAAAAAAAACAAAACATCAAGCCTGTCAAAATGCAAGATAATGTTGACTGTTTTCTTTGATTTTCTACCAGAAAGACAGACGGTGAATATGGTATATTATCTGCCCTTAACGGGCGTTTGAATAAGCATATTCGTCGAAATAGAACAGACTCTAAGAAGTGAAACTCATAAATTTTGCAGCACTATAACGCATCCTCTTGAAAGGCTACCATTGTGAACGAAATTCAACAAACATCGAACAAACGTCGAACATCCGCAATTTTAGGCTAATATTTTTCTTTCCAAAACTCAAATTACCATTTCGAGATATCAGTTTTCAATCGATGAATGAAATCAAACGGAATTCATGACTAGAACTAAAGCGTTTTTGGGAAAATGTGTTAATGATTGAATTGGCATTTGGCGCTATTCGCTAAAATAATTCTTTACAAATTATTAAAAATGTACGTTAGTTACAACATATGATATAATATTAGTACCATTTGGAATGTTAGATCATCATCTGAGTTTTGTACATTCTTTTTTTCTAAACTTTCTTTTAAAGCACGTAACTGGCCTTGGCGCGGTGGTTAGTATAGGTACATGTGATGTTCGTGGAATTATAGGTCAGAGCCTGATAAACGGTTCGAGTAACCAAGAAAAGCTTAGCGTAAAACATCTTCTTATATCTTCTCTGCCCAGAGAATTTTCTATACTCGAAATTGTCTTTCAAGAGTACTATACTGAAAATATCTTCAAGAACACTCTTCTACATCGAAATATTTATCATGACATTTCTCAACAGACGCTACGTCTTCGCAAACGCAGTTTTTAATATAAAATTTTCCCAGAAAAATATCAGCTTGTATTCGATATTGATATTGTATTCGAACAGTTTCTTCTTATGTATGTCTGAATGTGGAAGTTATTTGCAATACATTTTTTTTTAAATGTTAAGAATGTTCCATGACGTAGAAAAGTATCTTCAAAAGGGCCAGAAATAGAACGTACATAAGCTCTACATGTCGTGTCATGGAAGGTTGTTGTAAGTTGCTTGCATGACACTCCTTTATATGAAGAGTTTTTTCAAATCTATTTTTCAGTTTGACTAATTTCCACCAAGCCACTTTTCCATGTAAAAGATATCTCCAAAGACAGCTTTCCGCACAAGAAGTATATTCGAAGACACGTTTGTATACAAAGAGTATTTCCAAGCCATTTTCTTATGTTTACAAATTTTGTGGAAGCATTATCTACATAAAAAGTCGGTATGAAAATACCTTTCCAAAACACGCGATTCCACAAGAATGCATCCCCTCAGTATACTTTTACTTTTGGAAGGAATATTTTATACTTTTCACTTTGCTTTTCTAAGTGAAGTGTGTGTTTTATTAATTTTTTAAAGATAATTTGTTTTAAGATACTCCTCCTCTGTATGAAATATTTATTTTGAAGATTCTCAAAATAAAACTCGTCATAAAACTTGAAATACAATTGCCTTATATACAAGCATCAAAATACGTGGAATAACATCTAAGAAATGTTTCATCGATGAGTATTTCTTAAAGAGCAAAACCTACATGAATGAATGGTGGCAGAAGACGCTTTCTAAATAGGAAATTGATTTCTAAAGAATCTCTATGTAATTTTCAATATGTAAAATGTAGTCCGTCACTTTTCATATAGGATTGTTTCTCTTCGGCACCCGGACCGCGCTTTTCACTCTGAGGCAACTAAGATTTTAAATATATCTTACTTTCTTTCCTTGCTATTGAATTTAAAATATTTTGAAGTTTGTTTTCATTATGACCGATTCAAGAGACTAATAAAGCTTACCTAGATTCGGCAAGTGGAAAACAACATTACCTTACTTTATAGATTGGAAATCACATTTCAGCTGTCGCTTTAAAATGTATTTTTATAATTAAAACTGCAAATGTCAACCACAATCTTATAATTTGCATAAATTTCTAAAATCATTGCGATTAAAGTAAAACGTTTCCGAGAATGGTATGAATTACAGTATAAACATAATAATATAACTTTTAACACATCCTATGACATTTATTTAATTTCTCAAAAGCGATCGAACTAAGGCGGAACAAGAGCATCGTTTATAAATTTTATGATAATTGAACATTTCACACCTTTCATGCCTTTGGACAAGGTTTCATATTGTTTTCTTTAACACCATACGCATATATAGATTTCAAGGCGAGAAGAAAAACGACAGCTGCTGGTGCACTTGCTCCGGCTCCAATGTATTGGACAAAAGGAGTGTTTAAAAGGAAAACAATCTTAACTGCAACAAACCTATCAAAAGGAGTGCGTGCTATGTAAGAGGAAACTCATTCTTAAATTATGTATATCCAATAAATGCATGGATGTTTAAGTGTACGAATATGCGCAACATGTCGAGGCATTTTACATGGAAACAAATGCAACAACCACAACACCGGCAAAATTATCATCATTATCGTCAACACCAATGACATTCAGGTAACATATACCGGCCATTAAATGAACTTGTCAAAAATGACAACTATTTTGTCATAAAATCAACTAATTTATGACCTCATCATCATCCGCCGCAGCACAAGACAAGGCAACACAACGACCAACCCATGATAGCGGCAGTAGAATTTCTTTCCATTTCTTCTTTTTTCATCGCAGGGGGACCGAACCGACGACTATCAATGCAGCCATGGGAGAAGTTATCCGTGAAAGAGAGAAATTTTTGTCTGATTTTTTTTCCTAAGAAAATGGAAATTTGTAATTTCTATTCATTTAAAGCACAGTAATTAATGTCAAGGATAGCAACAATTTTGTGATGAGTTAAGGAAATGCACACATGCCACTTTACCAAAAGAACACACAAATTTAAGGTGTGAAAGTGTTAATGGGAGTGTTTTTAAATTTGAGACATGGCTAATATAATTAAGTCAAGGGTTTTGCTAACCACGAGTGTACCTTCATAATGTGGAATTGGATTTAAAAGGAATTCGTACAGGTCAATCTCTTTCTCTCCTTAAAATGTTACTTTCAAAATATGCTTTAACTTGGATACGAAAGATCCTTAGTTCGATACCAAAGTTTTCTCAGGAATTACGATTATATCTGATGCATTTGATTGAGAAATTATCAAAATAACATTAGGAGCAATAATTCAAAGAAGTTCAAAAAAGTTTATCTTATAAGAAACAACTGGATAGGCCCAAAGTTGAACACGTCCTCATCTTATAGGTATGTAATTACATACGATATATGTCATGGACGGTGTACTGCTTATTTGCAAAAGGGCGTGTCGTAAACGGGGCCTTCTCACGAATAAAATATTGACGTAGCTCGTTTTTCCGGTGAAAGATATTTCAATAACCACGATTTCAATTAGGGTAGTGACATTAAAAGCGTAATAACTGGGACGTATTCTTCACACGTCTGTTAATTTCCAACGCAAATTATTTTTCACCTACCGCTAAAGTTTAGGAATATGTACTTTGAAAAATTCTAATTTTTCTTAGGTGTGACGAGAATTCCTTCTTCTCATGCATAATAAATTCATTCAAAATTCGAATTTTTCGTTTATTGTCTTTCAATTACTGCCTCTCAGTTAAGGCGTCAGTGTTTGCGTCGCAATGTTTCTTTCCACTAACAACACACTGCCACCCTATACTAACTAAACGAAGTTAACAAATTACTACTTCAACTTTAATTTTAATATTTATTTTTCAAGAGGCGGGTTCAGTCTTTTCATGGGCAAGTTTTCTCCTCCTGGATTTATTTTGTCCAATATCGAACTAAATCTACCTATGACCATTGATTTTAGCTTTTTAGCCCACGTGGTGCTACCTAGTTCATGATAAAAAAGATTATGGACCAGATACAACCAATCAAATAGCAAATGCTTTTCTATCGCATTCATCATCCTTCAACATCTTTTAATAACTGTCCGTATTGACATCGACATTGTGTCTGTACCACGATTTATGCGGCACCCTGTACTATAAGTGTCGTAAGTGGCAAAATCGACCAACAATGAAACAAGATCTCAAACACACCTGCGCAAAAAGTAGACAAAGTAAATATCTTAAATCAATCAAATCAAATTGACAAATATGCGGTGATCGTTCCATGTCGGTGCGCAGAAAAGAAAATTTATTTTCTTCGTTTTAAATGCCTTTAGTTGGAGAAATCATTAGATTACAATTTAAAATGATTATTCCAATAACAATTTATGATCAGAATATTTTCTGTTGCCAAAGTTATTACGTTACATTTTGTCTTCCTTTTATTTCACACAACTCTTGTAATAAAATCTCTTACCAACGTTATCATAAGCGCCTAGACAAACATTTTTCAAGGACCCTCGTAAATGTTCAAGGTTCTATTATGCTTTCAAACAATAACATAAAGACCAGCAGAATATCGTGTACTGATTCCAAGGCTTAATTTTATGGCACTCAGTATTGCCCAAAATAACTATACCAAACAACTTACGGCAAATAAATAGAAAATTTACGATACATTTCACACTTGCTCTACGATGACGACAACGACATAGCCTAAATCCAAAGCCCATAACAACTGAGGAAACCTCTTCATTTACGGCAATAATCTTTGCCTTCTCACTTTTCCGGTTTCTTTCGATTTACGGCACAGTTCACGTTTATATGATTGGCCCATACCACGACTGGCAGAGTTGAGCGAAGAGTCAAAATCATGGCAAATAACACACTCCATACAAAAGGTCGTAAAATACATCTATAGAGTGTCTGTCTGCCTCGGCCCATTGATGTGGGAGATGGAAATAGTACTACGTGGGGCCGTCATTTTACGACTTTCTAAGTGGTTTAGCAGGGAAATGAAACAAAACTAGAAACATGTCGAGAATCAGAAAAAACGAAACAAAATAACTTAATTTAAAATCCGGAAAAGTTCGAGGAAAGCACCTGAAAACAAGAGAAAAACTTCAGTTTTCTGTTGTTGTTGGTGTTGTTGGAGTCATAATGGCATAATAAATGTCAAATTTTCAACATTCCATGGGCACAAGGACGCCGACCGGAGATAGCGATAGTGAGAGAGCAAATGAGCACAAACAAAAAGGAACGTTACGATTTTTACGACCATTTAGATGCAAAGAATACGCTCTGCTACGACGACCCCTTTTGTTTTGGGAACACTGGCCCATTTACGGTTGGCCGCTTTGCTGGTGGTATTCCAGCAGCAGCGGCAACTCAATAACATTTCCGACCATTTTCCCAACACAAAACAAAGCGAGCAATACCCAAAAAAGTCATAAAACTCAGAACATGATGATGATTGTCATAATTTCTATTTATCATGTAATTTGTGTAACAATTTGTTGATCGTAAAAATAAATACTGAAGCTTCTCGCCCATAGTGAGTAGAACATTCACATAATTTCCCATATAAAGTCGAAAAGTGTTTTGTAAAACAACATTTCATGCATAATGTTGCCGATGAACATCAAGTGAACGCCCAATAACAATAAAAAAAGTGTGAAGAGCCAGAGACACTGAAAACAAATCGTAAAATTTTGACACCAATTGTAGCAACTTGTTGATAAAGAAAAGAAATGCGTGCATAATCGTTCTACTTTTGTTGTCCTTGAGCACAATGGATTCAGTGGATTACGTAAGGGAGGGCAATATGTGACAAGTAGAATTTTTTAGTAAACTTTTACTTAACTCAACATTTTTAAATAATCAAAAAATTAATTCTTTTACATTGACTACGTTCGCTAGTTGCTTGAAAATATAAAATAACAAATAGTTGATTAATGGTCCGTCAATAACGGCACTACGGCTGTCATTTCAATAATATGTTACTATCATATTTTTGAAGGTACTACTTTTTACACGGTTAAAATTTTATGATGAGTGTAGGTCGATTTTATAGGGATGATATTTATAATCTTAAATGTAGTAATTGAAAAATATAAGTTTCAAAAATATTTGTGGCTTTCTTTACGAAGCATAGATTATGTTTATAATAATGAACTGGTCGTCGAAGCTTAAACTGGTTGTTTGCCAAATCAAATCTAAGATTAAATGTGCAAGGATATTTGAAATGTTGACTGTGGCATTTGGCAAGTCTACTATGTGCAAAACACAAGTTCGATTGTGGTATAACCGGTTTAAGGAAGGCTGAGAAGATGTCAATGACGATGCTTTTCCTGGACCGAAAAAAAAGTCAAGTTCGGTCAAATGTGAAGGTTTTGCTCACTGTTTTCTTCGATTCCAATGGCGTGGTGGATCATGAATTCTTGGCACAAGGTCGTACAGTCAATAAGGAATACTATCTTGAAGTTATGCGCCATTTGCGCGAAGCAATTCGTCAGAAACGCACAGAATTGTGGGAAAACCAATCATGGATCTTGCACCATGATAACGCACCAGCTCACACATCGATGCGTGAGTTTTTGGCCAAAAACAAAACCGCAGTTATGCCTCAACCACCGTATTCACTGAAGACACCGATGAAATTAAAGCGTTTTGCTATGATTGAGGAGATAAAAGAAAAATCGAAACAGGAGCTGTTGGCGAGGAGAAGAAGAAAGAAGAAACGCTGGCACAAGTGTATACCTATATATCTGAGGGGACTACTTTAAAGTAAATAAAATAGAAATTGATGAATAAACAAATACTTTTTGAAAAAATTGAAAATAACGGTTATTTTTTTGATCACACCTCGTACATACATACATCGCATAAGTAAAGTAAAAAGTGAAAAGTTACGTAAAAAGTTGTGAATGATTTCCGTACACATCTCTTTGAGTCATAATTTACGGAGATTTAAAGACGACGGATATATGTATTGTGGAGCAAATTGTGGATTTCAGCGCTCCAAAATTTAGGTTCAGCGTGGCGCACAAATCGTGTTACAAACACAAAATGGGGACCGTTATTTAAAGAACTTAAAGGACTTTTTTTAACGCATTTCAACAGTATTTAGTTCCAGCAAGATGGAAGCAACTGCACACATAGCCAAACCAGTTAAGGCGAGGCTCCAAGAAAAATTCCGAAACAAATTAATATCCAGAAACTCTTCACTTTTCACTGGCCCCCAAGGTCACCTGACCTGGCTGTACCAGATTTTTTTATGGAGTTATGTCAAGCAAGGGTTGTACAAAACGAATACAGGGAAGGAATTTGACTGAATTGAGGCGATCCAGACTTCAACCCTTCAAGCTGTAATGAATAATTTTGTCATCAGATGCCGTACATGTGTGAATGAGCATGCAGGTCGTTTGCGGCCTATCATCTCCAACTAGTTATATAAAACAAAATTGAATTTTCTATATAATAATAAATTGATATATATTGATTAAAAAAAAGTTAATTTAATTTCTTATTGTATCACAATTCGTGTGCCACAGGGAAGATAAGTTCTTCAGTACTACTAAGATCAAGGTGAAACGGCGGGGCAGCCGGTCAAGAAAAATAGTGCTATTTTTGGACCCAGTATAGGAATCAAATGTGAAGTATTCTCTGTAGACCAAAATAGAAAACATCGATTAAATCACAGATATCATCTAGACTTGCATGCGAGTACTTATCCCTTTGTCCAAGAGCTGATGATCAGCCAGGAAGCTAATTGAAATTGTTTGGATAAGGTTAGTCTCATGAAGAAGCTCCTAGCCCTTTTCGAAGGAATTGACATATTTTTGAAGCGGTTTTTGGTCTGAGGGGTCACATACAGAAACAATAGCCTAAAAAGACAGAATTAATGCCCACTAAGGTTCTGCTGTGTGTTTGATGAGATTAAAAGAAAATCATCATATGCTTTCATCAGTCCAAACACACAATTCAAACCTATATTATTAACTCACCAGATTAAAGGAGGAATGAACTGATCGATAGAAGAATGTTGTGTTCCATCAAGGCAACGCCATGCCACCGAGGTATAGTCTAAAGCTGGGATTGCGGTACTATAAACTTATGAAACATTTGCAAAAGTTTCTTAATGGGTCAAAACTGACATCTAGAACTACAGAACTACAGTCAATCAAATTGTCCAGTCAAAATGGATAACAGCCATCGAACACATCGACACATGTTTGATCACAATCAGATAATCCTTACTATATTAAATTTTGCAATTGGAATAAAGCACAACACGCCCACAGTTAAATCGGTCCTCTTTAAAGTTTTAGATTTGATATGCAGAATGACACAAGTCTACAACAAGCCTTCAACGAAAACAAGCAAAGACCTTATGAAGCCATTTTTTATGAAACGAGTCTTATCTTTGTGCAATCTCTTCAATATACGTATGAGTTGGCAACGAGGAATCGCAATGAACGCAACTGGCACAACCTTCAACTTACACGCGCTGATGAAATTGATATTATAGTTTGGAAACTACGAAGTGTAAGCGGGCCATAATTTTAAGCAGAGAGATCATAATTTCGTTGAATGGATCGGGTTTCTGAAATGTTATAATGAATTGTTATAATGAATTGGAGAAGAAGCGTAGAGGGCCGCGCTGCAGATAATAGATAATAATTCATATTTGCAAAATGTTATCGAAGTCGCTATGGGCTAAAAAGTGATCTAAAGTGTCTAATTTGACATGACTCTCATGTCATCTCATTTCACGTCTCTGTTGACGTTTATTATTGCAATGAAATTAAACCAATTTTATATCATGCTGCTATGTGATTCTACTCGATACTGAAATGTTGACACTAATCACACAAAAAATGTATTAATGACAAGTACAAAATTGTTCAATTGTGCACAAAAAACCACTGTGCTTTCTGTTTGCCTCAGTATATTATTCAAGTCTGCACACTGTGCACGTGTATCACTTGCTGGTGACATTTATGGTCGTAAAATAACGTATCATGATACACAGTAATTTTGAAATTCATTTGACTTGAAACAAGTTAGCTAAGTGGAACAATGAACTCAGTTTTAATGGACAGCCAATAACGCTGACATAATGCACGACCACGGTCAAGAAGAGTTCAGGAAGGGTCTTATCTAGCTAACGCCAGCCAGCACCACTAACATCACACCAGTACGACAAGAAGACATTGAGGTGTCAAGATTTCCAGCATTCCCAATTTGTTGCGTTTGAGTTTTTACGACTTTTAAATGGAGTTGTTAGACAGTTTTACGATTATTAACATGATTTTCGATTATATTTCATGAACACTTTATTGTTCCTTTAACAATTTCTTTTCTCCGAAATCTTCTTCTTGGAATATGTGTCTGTCCGATGGTGGAAGTTCGGGGCCAGAAGAGTTTTATGGACTATGTTGATGACCTAGGATAATTTGTTGTTATTACGAGGATTTGGTAAATTTCATATGGAAAAAATGCTGTTACTTATTATGTCTTTTAGCAATGAGGGGGTGTTAGAAAGAGACGGAACAGATACTTGCTGTACGATATTTATTTTATAGCTTTTCTTGCTTGATTTTTATAACTTCTTTCCATTGCCTCTGATCTCTGGTGCTTGTTGGCCTAATGAAAAGAATGAAACTAATAAAAATAATTTGTGTTGATTTTTTACAACTGTTAAATTGACTTTAATTTCCCCTCGTCGTGAAGTGATTAACACTAAAGTTTGTTGTTTGTTTTGATTTGTGTTGGTGATTTTATGTTGGATTGGATTGGTCGATGATTGTTTGTTATTTGTTGATGGCTTGATAGCTGTGTTTCCTGTGGATTTATTGTTTTTATAACAACAACAAGTATTAGAAACTAACAACCGATTTGTCGTTAAAATATCAACAGGGTATGCAGTACATCATCTTGTATAATTTAGAGACAGAGAGGATAATAAAAAACGTTCGGTATTTTATGGGATTCTACACTGTTGCTACTTTAAGTGTGTAAACTGACATGCATCAATACTTGTGGCATTTACAGTGGTTTTATGGCTGTATAAAAATAAATCTAATAATAAGAAACGATTTTGTAATAATTCACAAGAGGCTAATTCAAGGGCACAATAGGAAGTTAGACACCTTTTTAAGTTCGGCTGCCTGGCTGTTATTAATTTTAGGAATAACTAGAGCCCATTGCAAAAGTGCCAAATAGTCCTTAATAATGACATCGGCAGTGCCCCAACAATGGCCTAATAAACCACTCGTATAAAAAAATATTACACAAATAAAACAGAAAAGAGAGAAACCAAATCCCCAAATATTGACGAACCTTGCAAATGTTTTGCGGACCATGAATTAACTATACACTGCTGAAATTTGCGGGTTCTTTACAGAGAATGTCCCTCTTTCCAATTGGCGAGTATCGTTTACAAATATGAAGCTGACGTTATCGTCGAAATGGATAGCACAACTATGCACTCGACGCAAAAGTTGCAACTATCTTACAGCTGCCATGAAGAAGAGCATTAATTTGGATGTGAATTTTTAGTTGTCAGGGGACTTATGAAATTTGTCACACAGTTTGAGATTTTAGTCTGCCTGTGCACAGCCAGTGCAAATTGCTTTTTACGCTAGTTTAAGATAAAGACGAGGACACCTTCCATGAGGAGCTTGAAGAGACATGCAACCATTACCTTTATCGCAGTACCAAGGTTTTTCATAGGGATTTTAGTGTAAAAGTAGAAGGAGAGGATCTTCCTAGTCCAACAGTTAGTCTCGCTATAGCCAGAAACTCGGTAATATACGGAACCAAATTTTAACATGAAAATATTCACGAGTCAACTTTGGCAAATTTGGCTATCCCCCAATCAAAATATATGGAACCAGACTGGCCAGAGAATGTAGATGAAAAATAGGCTTCTACCGTTTAGGACGTGCTATAAATCTCCCTTTGGTTGCAGATGAGGTGAGCACCAGATTGAGCGGAAACCAAAACCACTCACAAAGGGAATTAGAGAAGGCGAAGCTAAGACTTATAATACAGCTGATTTAGATGTTTCCGATACACAGTTGCAACATACTCGTATTGCGCATTTGACAGAAAAGCATCACTATAAATAAAAATGTCGTATATTGCCAAAGAAAAAGGATGTTGTGTACGTGACAATACTGCAGCCAATTATAATGGGTGGTGTTAGAGGGCTCCATTCAGAGCATGAATGAGTGGTAAATTTTTTTCTTAAATTGAAGACAAGATTGTAGAAACTCAGAGCTTGCTACAGATGTGGAGAAACCTTATTTTAAACTTTAGCTCGTAAAGGTAGCTCACGTGACGTAACCACACCAATTTTTGGCGACCTAGATTGCCTATCACTGAATCAAAACCGCACTTGAGTTAAAATATATCCACTTACGCATAGAACACGTTGCGCCATGTCTTTCTAAGGCGATCAAAGTATGTGTACCAACTGCAGCCTGGTCAGCATTTTGCCCATAGCACCTAACGACGTTTCGACTGTATTATTCTATCCGACATAATTTGTTTTAAATATTTAAATTGTCAACTGCCAACTGGCTCAAAAAAAAAAGAAAGATTGACACACGCCAATTTTTCGTCGCGACAAATTTGCCTTCGATATACCGATACTTCAAAATGCCATGGCCTCTCTCTCGACGAATAAAAGACACGACACGAAGTTTTCTGCGCAGGTAGCCTCTCTCTCGACGAACAAATTCCAATTGTACCCGATAATAATCCTACCTGTCTTGTTGCACAACGTAGAACCCTGTGTAATAAAGAAAGCAAATGTTCTTATAGTCTTCAAGACAGTGGGTAAAATAAGCGGACACAGCGTTGTTAGCGGAGAGAATCGATGTCGAATGAATCATGTGCTGTATGGGTTGATATCGATGTCGACTAAGTCTTAGCAGCATCATATTTGAGGTTTTAAAATCTGTACAGCTGAATGAACCGCACAGTGTAAAAAAGGTAAAGGTGGACTACACCTTTGAAGCCCTATCAAAACTTTGGTGTAACGCATTGAAGAGAAGAGAGACCGAAGCGCTTGAAGTTCTTTCCTGTGTCCGACTGTAGTGTACGGTTTGTTAAACGCCCAGTACTTTTCAGTATCGGCACTCACAATGATAGCGATGCTAAAAATAGGAGAGTTTGTTTCTGTACGGTTAAGTATGTTTCGTATCGGATAAATTATGCCACTTGTGATATATTCGATTTATAAGATCTTGGCCAGTACCAACTTATTGCAAGATGAAAGTGCTTATTTTTCCAGAAGTAAATCAATCCCTTGTAAATTTTCTGAGTAAGGCAAACTTTTCAAAGGCTGAATTAAGATCATGAACAAGTTTTTCTAGTACTGAACCTATGAAAACTGCGGAACGTCATGAGCAATTTATCATATCATTTCTAGTTACGTTGGGGTGCCAATAACGACTTATTCTCATGTATAAAATATATACTTTAATAGGTTTTTCCGTAAGTTTATTTTCAGAATTTTTAATAACAGCGTTTTTTGCTTTTAATTAAGTAAACGGCACAACTGATCAAAAAAACACTGAAAATCCGAACTACTCCAAATCTGCGTTCTTGATTAGGCGGGTTTGTTTCTATATATAAAAAAAAATATTCAAGCGGGTTGTCTTCAATGGTATGACAATTAAGAAAAGAGATAGCGAAGTTGATGTAATTGGATATTTCTCAAAATGCTGAAAAATATTTACTTAACATTTATAAAGTTTTTCTTTTGGTCTTTTGAATGATATTCCATTCCACTTCACATTGAATGCTGTTGCCTGGATTGGGTCTTGATGGAATTTTCTTTTGTGCTGTTGGAATTTTGCAATAAACCCAGTATGGAAATTCCAGACAGGTGAACTGACTCACATGTATCTTCAACTAAAGTTCTTTTAGGTTCATGCAAAAATGTGAGAAGAGCCAGAAGGGACGTGGTGCTCACAAAAAATGTTCCAAATTAATGTGCGATAAAAGAAGTAGAATTGTAAATTACCGGACTGATTGAAAGGTGTCAACGTCGAAATATATGGGTTGCCATTCTGTATGAGAGGTAGCAGAAAGTAGGTCGATTTTTTCCGATATCTTGTCCTACAACTCACAACATTTTAAGTTCCTGCAGTCTACGAGTTAGGAATTATAAATCCAGTACATTTTTATTGTCGGAAATAAATTAATCAAGCGCAAAACGTGTGCCGAAATTAATTAGAATTAACAAAGAAATGAACTGATGGAAAAGAGACTAAGGATATATGGCTTAAATCGGTTACTGAAACGGAGTATACCAAAAGGTGCAAGATTGATTACTCGATGTTTTTCCAGTTTTGTACAGCATTCTAAATCAATTCGAATCTATATCAGCAATTACAGAGGAACAAAAATTTAGCCAGTTTGTGTGGAAGGCATTTTGTTTTAATTTAATTCAGTGTTATATAATTAAGTGAATAAAAATAAATTAGAGGCATGACCAGACCAGATGGATTAAATGGGTCATTTGAATGGGAGGTACCAGAAGGGGCACTGTCAAACCTTTTTATTTTTCAGGGAAGAAACTCAATTATAAAAATTCATCTAACATGCATTTAACATCCATTTACAATTTAAAATCTGGTAAAATTTTAGACCTTGGCAAGTTTTAAGAAACTCAGTAACTACATGACTGCATCGTGTCTATCGCGCAGACGGACACTGAACTGACTTGGAAAATCATGGAACACATTTTAACAAAAGATACTTAAACATAAGTACATGAACCATTTGTTATAAAGCGTGGAAAATTTGTGACTTGAGACGTTTAATTTGAAGTTTATTGCCAACCCCAACGTCGTATATGCGCTTATGCAACTTAAGTGGTGGTAGGACAAGTTTGGGGTTAATCGTAATTAATATCGTCACTATCCAAATCCAAACGTCAAAATTTCCCATAGTTCACGGGTTAAAGCGATTTTTCAAAACATCGATTTTTGAGTAATTATATAATCTAGAGTGCCTTTTTACACCGAACGAGGATTTAGGCAGAGCGACAGTCCATCGGGCGATCTCTTCAACATACTGTTGGAGATGATTATGAGGAAAGCTGCAGTTAACACGACTGGTACCATCTTCAATAAAAGCATTATGTTACTAGCATATGCAGATGACATAGACATTATTGGGCAAAAACTGCGAGATGTTACTGCAGCTTTCTCAAGCATCGAGAAGGAAGCAGCGAAAAAGGGTCTGGTGGTAAACGAGGACAAAACAAAGTTATTGGTTTCAACGAACAAAGAGTCTACTCGTTTGGGACTCTGTGTGAACGTTGACAGCAATAATTTTAAAGTGGTGGAAGAATTTATCTACCTCGGTTCCGCTGTAAACAAAACGAATGATGTCAGCATGGAGATAAAGAGGAGAATATTGCTTGCTAACAGATGTTACTAAGGGATAAGCAAGCGATTCAATGATAAAGTCCTCTCTCGACAAACAAAAATCCGACTGTATCAGACGTTCGTTTTACCCGTCTTGTTATATGGCGCAGAATCCTGGGTTAAGACGCAAGCGGATGAATCAGTACTGGCAGTTTTCGAGACGAAAATACTCTGGAAGATATATGGACCTATCATCGTTGACGGAGAGTATGGGCGTCGCATGAACAATGAACTGTATGAGCTGTATGCCGACATCGACGTGGTCAAACGCATTAATATACAGCGATTGCGTTGGCTGGGCCATGTTGTGCGGATGGACCCAAATGCTCCGGCATGGAAAGTTTTCGACAATGAACTCAATGGGCGGCGCAGAAAAGGGCGACCAAAACTCCGTTAGAAGGACCAGGTTTTTGAAATACTATCGAAGCTTGGTGTGACGAATTGAAGGAGAAGAGCAGATCAAAGCGCTTGGAATTATTTTCTACGGGCGGCCTATAATAGATAAGGCTGTCTATTTCAATCGCCACATAAGAAGAAGAAGAATATATTATAGAATCTCTAGTTATTAAAGTAAGAATATTTGTTACTATTATAATTTACGTCGTTTACTGAGGTACATTTCTAAATGTTTCATTTTATCAGATTGATTAATCTGGGGTTATGAGTAAATTTAGATTAGGCTGGCTTTAATTCTTTGACCTTTATCACGAAACATTTCAGTTAAATTGAGATGTTTTCAATAAACTTTATGGAGAAAAACTGGCTACTTGTAAGTCCTCATGGGTAGCTAAATTATCGATTCCGTCGCAAGTGTTCCATTTATAACATCTTCTAAATAAATATTTTATATGAACATGTAAACACAAAATAGTTGCACCCAGTGCATAATTTGTTTTTTTATTCCGATGCTTACATTTTTTAGTTGAATTGTATCCCTATCTATGTAAAAGACATATGGTGAACCTGCTTCTGTCCCATAGTGCCGAAAATTTATAATCATGCGCATTTTACGTCTATCTCTAACAGCACGAAAACTGCGGGAAAACTGCCAAAAGTATTTTTCTCCTAAATGGTTGGAAATTCGAAAAACACAACGGACAAACACCAAATCGGATGTTATGAATGGAGAAGTAAAAAAGAGAGGAAAAGAAGTAGAGAATCATAGCAAACAAAATAACATTATTTTGTAAACGAGAAAAAATGCGCTGCAATGAGAGCCACTTTGCCAGTAACAAGTGATGTTAGCAAAATTTCCAAAATCTCACTTAACATTTACCGACTGTTACACCCAAAACAAATGTATAACCGTCCTAAGTGACAGGCACTAAGACGTAAAGGTATACCTCAAAACGAAAAGACAAGAAACCACTTTGTAAAATTCCATCATAGGTACTGTACGCGGACGCCAGAAGAAATGCAATGCTTCATGCTGTTACCACCAAGAACGGAGCGTAAGGGTGCGGAATGAAACTAAAAATATAATTACAATGAAAACAGGACCATTTTCATATCTGTACGGATAACATTGAGGGCTGCTAATACATGCACATTTTCATCTTGCCACAATGCATGGGGCATGAACAGGAATTACTCATTTCAAAATGGTCGTAAATTGAAAATTGACTTCTTGTCGTCAACGTGTGTATACACATCATTATCTTTGGCATCGGCATTAGCAGCAACTGCAATTATACTTTTAGGACTGAAGTAACTACAACCCCTTATAGAGTTCAGTGTTAGAGCGAATATTTTAACAAAAAAAAAAAGAACATGCTGTCAACTTGCTTCTTACACCAACGGAGTTCAGAAGTAGCAATGCTACATTACATACAGCCTGCACAGTGGTTTCAAAAGTGGTGCGTTTTTTTTACCTCCAAAAAATGGATGATGCTATACTCGTATATCATTTAATGTGGCAAAAATTTAATATCCAAAAGAAGCAGACAAATGTGTTTTATGACTTTTTGTCTGTTTGAACGTCTACCTGGCTGCTTCCATCAGCCAACACTTGCGTAAATTTCTATGAAACTTTTTAAAACCTTCCACAGACGAGTATTTTGCAAGATTCTAGTCTGGGATTTCAAAGGAGTTTTCTCACTCCGCCCCTTCTGGTACCACCCATAGAAATTGACGGTTTTTCTGCGATTCTATTTTTCGTTTTAACTCCTCATTCGAAGGAATGAAGGAAACAACATGAATTTTTGTCCACTGTATTCTATTTTTTATAGAGCTTGACGTTATTTGAAAATATTGACCATCTCATCTTGTACTTCCCATACCAGATACGGCTGTTGTGCAGTCAAATTTCGTGTTTTCGGAAATATAGTTCTGGAGATAACTATCGACATCGCTTCGTCCTTTTTGAATGCCAACGCAGTACAAATGGTCCACAATTGTCATATTCTTAAATAGATATATTTTAGCCCGTTGCACTGATTACCGCCAAATTTGTTACTAAAGTAAGGTTTTAGAATGAGAATGGACGGCATTGCCACAAACTTTCTGCCCGATTTTCCGAAATTCTATCTTTTCCTCCAATTTCTGAATAGTACAGTTTTCTATTAGCACATATTAATGTCCATTAATTGCTATTTCTTCTTCTAAAACGAATGACCGGCTTAATCCATGCATTGTTAGTGTCTTATCTTTAAAGTAGTTCTCCTGAATTTAGCCAAGTTTACCACACATCGTACGTTTAGTAAACTACTTACTAAATATTAAAATGAGTGACATTGCCAATATAACCATACATATTGATCGAAAATTCATTTTCCTCTGTAATCCGTAATAACAACAACAATAAAAGTTGAAAGAAATCAATCGAACAACCATGCCCATTCGGATACCTTCAATATAAACTTCCTGATTTAATTCATACATTCCTAGATTCACATCTTTCATTCGTCGCAAGGCATCAGGCATTTAGTAAACGTAGTTCTGTGAATGCAAATGGATAGCATTTCCACGTCCCTTAGGATATCACAAGTATAAATTGGTCGAAGTAGCAAAATCTGTGACTCCGTTACAATTTCCAAACGAATGTTTTCAGAGAATGATAATTTTGGTTTTTTCATGATAACAACAGTTTTGTGTAATAGCAATCAGGCGATTTACTAAACTCTTCTGCTACTAGGTACACTTTTGTATTATCATTCTGCAATCGAAATAGGTTGCAATGTAACGCCCTTCGATCTCCGCTTATTCAAATGGATCGGTTTAGCAAAAGTCAATATTTGCTCTATAACTTCCACTGAGAAAGTTATAATATGGTTTCGCTTATGGTGCTTTAATTTAGAACATTCCTGTTAAGAAGAAATGATTAACCGCACTCTTTTGGAACTCATTTACTTTCACACCAATGTCATCAATATCAAGGTCATTGGGTCATAACTCCATATTACTAAAATTTCTGTACTAATTTTACAAAAAGTAATTTAGAAATAACATTTTTGAATCTTGCAGAGCCCGAACTTAATAATGAATCGCACTGTCCTTTTAGGGCTCAATAATTTAATCCAAATCTTAAAATTATTAAGACTATGCACTTTTCCTTTTTTCGTAATTAAGGGCTTGTTTTCAAAATGAAATCATAGATTTGCAGAATACCAGAAGAAAATTAAAAATAAACATTTTTTAGTGATCATTTTCAATGGTTTCAATGATTTTTGTCGTTTCGAATCAGTTATGTTAAGAAACTGATGCACGTAAAATCATTGTAAAAGTTATAAATTAATTAGAACAATTCTTTTTCGTAAGTGGAAATTACTATATTCGTTATGTGATCTAATCGGTTACAGATTTCAATACCACTGTTCTGCCTGTACCACCACCACTGTGTTCCAGGTACCCATTTTGTGATGTGATGACGAAATACCCCGAAATTTAATTTAAAAGTCAAAACTACTAACTAAGGACTACATCTAGATCCGAAGAGAGATCCTCTAACAATAACAATAAAAGTAACAAAAGGAAATGTATAAGATTCCACGAAATTCACTAAAACATGAGATGTATGCACCAACAACTTCAACGGTCACTAGAAAAGGTCCTTTCAATCCCTCCTCAACGTGTGAAATCTTTTTTTTACTACAAGCCTCTGTACCCAAAGCTATAACCGATGTTTGAAAGAACAACATAAAAAGATAATCGAAGCAAAACCAGCTGAGAAAAAGAATACTTATGGAAAGTCTTTCTTTGCACGAAAAGAGGGAGGGCTCATCCCAGGAATATTGAACAAAACAATCAGAAGCGTGGTTAATTGCATTATGTGTTTGAGCAATTATTTTCACTCACTCTCTTACCCAGTTGGCAATTGTAGCGCTTTCACTTTCATTCCTCACAAACACTTAAACAGTTGTTGTTTTACATCCAACATCTTGGCAAGGCAACAATAGAAGCCTGTGTTTAGAGCTCCTTTGTAATTCAACACCTTTTTCCCCTCTGAGAACGCTCAGCCATTTGTCCGTCTTTCCTCATATGCATATGAACATGAAAATTCAAATTGTGCATTGTTCTGTAGTTCAACCTTCTGCTTGGAATAACACTGTACTTTCAACAATATTTTTAGGTTCTTTATTTTATATTCCCTAGGAGTGTAAGTGCTATCCTCTCATAAGTCATTTTCTAACCCCAAATTCATCATCGTCACCATCATATGCGCGCATGCTTCGTATTCCAGCTTGTATTTAGTTTAGTTTTTTCCGAATCGATTGGTTATGGTGGGGTATTTGTGAAATATTAGAAATTTAATTTTATTTATGTTATTTTAAATGATGCCGTTCAAAAGTGTTTGTGTGAAAATCTACTACTCAGATCTTAGAATAGAAAAACGAAATGCAAATACATTTTTCTTCAGTGTAGGTTTCGATTTGCATTGTTTTCTTTGTTTTGAGGAATGGTAAACTAAGGCGTTTCATATTTCTAATTTTGGGTTTTTATACTTTTAATATTTCACACTAAAAATAAGATAAGTGACTTTCTATAGTTTACACCATATCGCACTACGTCACGAATTCGGCCTGCTGACTAACAATGAACGAATAAATTGTAATGCAATGAAATTTGGTGGACAGTGAATCAAAGAAATGTAGATGCTACATTTGTCTACATTACGGTACAGAATTACTTTGTTCCAACGGGTATAGGAATCATACAAAGATTATTTGGAATCAAAACCAGGTGCCTTCTCCTTTGAGTGGAATTGAAAAAACAAAATTGTAATTATCTGATGCTTCTTAAAATAAGGCAGCACCATTTTGGAATAGCAGGTTTAGATCTGTTTAAATTGCAGATAATATTCGAAAAATTTCGAATACCAAATACCAAAAAATCCTTACGTGATCTGAATTGATGCATTGTCATGATTCCGAGCTGGGTTGTATTGTGAAGAAGGACCCAAATGATCCAGCGCGAACATATTTTTCGGATGACGACGACGCAGAAAAAGGTGTCCATAGTTTTGTTTGAGAGGCCAGCCGAATTGATGGCGAAGACCAAAGAGTTTGGTACACTACTTGGCAAAAAAAAAAATCGGAAAAACTAATACTGAAGTTTGTAAGAAATATTAATACTTTACCGTTTTCAACTTTGTTCAAGAAAATGGTTTAAGTTATTACATAAAAAAAATCAAAATAATAAAATAAAAATGATAAAAATATGTTTACTGCATAAATGTTAAGTTTATATTCTAATAGATGTAATCCGCAAAATGTTGGTGTAAAATCATAAATTTTTTCGTACAGATTAGGTCAAAAATAATTTCAGATTATTTTTGTGAGTTTTTAATTGATTAGCTCGTCACCATTTCCCTATTTTTTTTTAAATAGGCTAACCGAAGCAAAAAAAAACCGGTTATTCGGAAATGACAATTTGGTCAATACGACAATTTCTTTTGGAGAAATTAACATTAGGCAATTTTTCAGTTTTGAATACTGTAGTTACACCTTCTGCCACAAAAGTTCAAACTAAGTCCCCTCCCCTCGTGTGCCAACGAATGACAAAAACATCACAATATTTTTCAAACGTATTTTAAGAACAGGACATCAGCTCTCGCCGCAGATTCTAGTTTATGTCTTCTATGTATGGTTACTTCGAATTGCAGGTCTTCAAAGGAAAAAAGTCAACTTGAGATGAACTGACAAAATCACAGCACAACAAGCAAACTATATGACTGATCGTTCTTAACCGTCCCGTCGTTATAGAAGACAGTTATAAAAATTTAACGGCAAAAGGAATTTCGGCAATCCCTTTAAGCGGTGTTTGTAATGATCAATTTCTATACGCTTTGTTGGAATTTATATAGAAAATAAGAGTTAAATAGTGAAATCAGAAATCGTTTTTTAAAATTATAGCTCTTGAGGTACCAGAACCCATTTGGCGACACCAACGTTTAAACAAAGAAATTGCAGCATATTTAAATTCGAGTTACCGATTTTTCTGCTTATATGTTGAGCAACGAGAACGTTTGGCGATTTGAAATTACATAATATATTCAGTGGATATTTCTTCTTGTAGACAAATATTGCCTTGGAAAAAGCAAACTTTAGCCGCCACGTCATTTGGCACAGAATCATAAGCAATTGACGAGTACTTTAAAACAGATCTTTGAGATTTCGTGCAAAGATTAGTCCCAAAACAAGATGTCGCTCTGTCGATAAAGTAGAGTTTCAGTTGTCTTAGCTAGTTAATGTTTTAAGAATTGACAAAACTGCTTCAACCCAAAAAAGTATTCGACCATGAACTTAAAAGATCTCGTTAACGGTGCAATAACACCAATACTTTACGCCATGAATTGGCAAAGAAGCGCAAATGGCGTTTTGTTTCGAACATCGATTATTGAAATAAAATTCCACTACCAACAAAACATTTTTTAAAAAAATTGTAATAATAAAAAATCAAATCAAACTGGAAATTAAAAAAATAATAAATAAATAAATAAAATGGGTACCACATTAAATAGAATAATGGCTCTTTGATAATCTGTTACGCGGTTTAATAAAGAAATATAACCGGTTTTAACCGCATTCATTTATTATTAGGAAATTAAATAGTAATCTTAATTGCTAACTAATTTAAAAGCATATTTATAACCACTTTGAATGCCATTTAGTTAGTTGGCATAGTCATGAAGTCGTGAATTACTGCAATTTAATTGTTTTCTGGATTGTTTATTAGTTTGGAAAATGGTCATCTTTGTACAAAATACCAAATAACGAAATTATGGCCTGAGATAAAACCCAAACCATAAACGAAACATTAAAAACTCTTGAAATCCTATTCATGTATAGGCTTGTACATCAGTCCATGAATCATGCGAGTGTAATGCATAAACAAACATGCGACTGTAGCACTTCCTTATATGAACCATCATCTCGAATTTACCACATACCTGTACGTATGTATGGCTTGACTTGACCCACAGACGAAATGTCTTCAGAGTCATTCGTTAGGTGTATAAAATGATTGTATAAAAGGAGGCAAACTGTGACGAGATTTAATGTTTCACAGTTAATGAGATTTTACGTTTTATTTCCTTACATACAGACATACATCTCTCCTTTTTTGCCTCACCACACTTCGGTTTAAATTTGTAATAAATTTCTGCTTAAGTTCTTTTTCTGTGTGTCCCAGCGAATTTCTAGAGAATTTTATTATTATGAATTTTATAAAAAAAGAGCTCCACGACGAAAGTAACACTATTAAAAACTGAGGGACAAACTCTGGTTTATATGGCCATGATGGCCAAAAAGACACTATCGCAACAGTTCCGATGATGTCTACTACACGTATGGTCACAACTGAACTACTTGTATGGTCTTAATAGTTCGTTATAAAAGTAATAAAAAAGGATATTGCAACGTTCATGAAAAACGTTGAAAAAAATGCAGAAAAACAACTGATATCTGATTGGTTGCTAGACAAATTTAAAATACCCTACTCGGAAAATATATGTGAATCGCTCATAAATTGGAATGGTTTGGCAAAGATTAAGGTCTAGTTTTAAAAGCTTCTATAGCTGTGTGAATTTCTCATTACAAGCTTGCCGAACGTCGTTGCAAGCAGCTTCTGGTGGATGTGCCTCTTTGGAATTTTTGCTGGGAAAAATTATTAATCAGACTGCTACAAGAAAAAGGTCCAGTTGGCAAAACTCGAGTACGGGTTTACATTTCAACTGTTGTAATCTAATCTAACATATTATTCAATATTAATACACAACTCTTTCTTTCTTACGATATTAATGAAATTGTGGACAAATTCCACATGCAATGCTGTATTTTTGGTAGTCGTAAAAAACTGAATAGATTTAAGACTACCCGTCTGTCCATCCATAAACCTTCGTGTCTGTCGATCTCATTGTCTTAATCAGGTTAAGTCAGTCTAATAGGACAAAGGGAATGTAGAGCTGTACCAATTTACACATTTTTGTAAGATACCGTTCTATATTAATATATTTTTGACACGGGCACTAACTTGGCGATAAGCCTTCATATCGTCTACAAGGCAGAGGTCTACAGGTAAGGCAAGTAGTCGAAATTGGTCCAGTCAGAAAGAACTACACGGTCCGATTTCAACTCTAAGTGAATGAGAAAATTTCAGTATTTTCTGTAATAATTTTACCATTTAATCGTTTATTTAAATCATTGTATGGTGGAAATTAATTAATATTTTAAAGAGGTATCTCAACTAATGTGTGGTTTTAATTATGGACGGGTTGTTAGAAATTACAACAAAAATACGAATTTACTTTAGAAAATATGGGGACAGTCTATATACTATGTTTCGTGCACGATTCAACTGGTCCAAATTGTTTCAGTATAAAGAAAATTTACCGTACAAAAATTAAATTCACATCTGAAGAAATGTAGTAATCCCAATTCATGTCATTTTTAAGGGTTTTTTTTATTGAAAATATTAAAGATTACATTATATTATACATTATATTATATTCCAATACATAATGCATGAGTAGAGAATTTTTTCCACAACTTCTTGTCAGTCGCTGTATCTTTACATTGACCACAGCAGTGTGAATTTCAACTTATGTAGGAGGGATTTAAGTACTGTCACGACTGGCGTCTGTCCAACTTTAAGCCTCTCCGTTAATTCAGATTATTTAGTGTTGGTGTCTGAATAGCTTTAATCATTTTTTTTTTTTTTTTTTTTTTTTTTTGACAATTGTATAGAGTAAGTATAAGCCTATGCTTCGAAACCCAATGTAGAGTGTAGAATTACAAAGACACCAGTCGCAGCATCATCGTTTCTGTCGCATATTTTAGTATCAAATTAAAATTGCATTTTTCTCGACTTTTATGTGACAATAAATATTTAAATGCTTAGTTTTCTGCAAATACAATGGCTTTGAAGAATAAAAATAATAATGAACAACAAAACTTTAATTAATTCATTTTTATGAGAAATATTAAACCAAGTTGCCGTGTAATTTCCACTGTCGTTTTGCACTTCCTTAATGCTTGTAGTATCTACACAAACTACTAGTCATTTTGCTTTGGATATTAATAAATTTCTAAGAATTCGGTTATCTTATGTGGGAGAATTGTAATCTATGAGAATCAAATTTTAACAGTTACGAGAATCCTGTTTAAACTTATGTCATAACCAAAGCACTACAGTTATGTGAATCCACTTTAGGAGTTAGTAATAATTTACATGTTTTTTCTTCGGTTTCAAAACAGTACTGTGTGTTTATCTTCTTTATTTGTAAGTTTTCAATAAATATGTACTCGTATTTGTGATTGCATAAATATCCTTGTGGATGCATATTTTTTGAAGATTTGTTTTTAGTCTTTTGTGTCATTTCGATTCTTACGAAATTTCTTTTGTTCTTAGATAAGGACTATTATGATTTATTGTTTTCGGTTTCCATTCTATTGTAGCAGTTTTTCACATTTCAATATAATGGGAAAGGAAAGATTTGTGTCTTTTAATAAAAGTGACCCTTTTTCAGCATTTCTACAATGTTTTGGCTATTGTCCTAAAACAAAATAAAGCATCTTTTTTTATTTTTAATCCTACAAACATTCGGTTTACGGAGGAATTGAAATTTCACATATGTCACGGCCCATAGTCAAATACTTATAAACATTCCTTATGCCGTTTGAATGTGATAGATGCCGCCGTTAATTTGCTTTCCTTAATGCCGCTATGATTTGAAAAAAATGAAGAAGACGAATAAGTATTTAGCACTTACTTGTCTACCTATATATGCAATATTTGGATAAAGGCAAAAATTTCCACCGATTCAGTTCTTTAATTTCACATAATTATGCAATTATATGTACAAATTATGTAAAATTATTCACATTAACATTCAGTTATTAACTGTATGGAAAACTACTTAATTCAAGAAAACTATGTTGAATATTAAACTTAACAATTTGTGTAAGACTATTCATCCAGTCTTAGTATTGCTCGTTATCATCGGATATCGATCAACGAAATGTTCCAGACAAACTCACAAAACCCTCCTCATCGTAAGCTATTAATATACATCATAAAATTACAACAATGGTAATACTCATTCATGCCCCATTCATAAATCTGCCAATAAAATATTTATAGACTTTACACATTAAACAAATAATATTGACACATTTTGTCACTCAGGCAATTACATGCGAAATATGATAACGTATGAGTACAGGATATATCTGTGCAGTTATGTTTATTTGTATCTATTGCGGATATTAACAGCCAAAATCCACGTTAAGAGAGGGCCAAACCCCGCTAATCATGTGTCAATTTTAGATGCGTCACACAATTTTTGCAATAAAGTGATAACTGGAAGTAACAAAAATACATTTTGCATAGACAAATGTAGAAGAGGCGAATCAACCAGAGCTAACGCGACCGCTTAACCAAGTGTGTTGGGTAAAGTATAGTGAATAAATATAATGAATATAAACTGTTAACAATAACGCACTTTTATGGTAACAAATATTTTATGAGGGTTGAGAAGAAATTTGGGTAATATTTCATTGGGTGGAACAGTTGTTACTCATTTGTTTTAAAACTTTAAAATACAGTTTACAGTACGCCTCTTGATTCTGCGATTACTATTAAAAATATTGTTAATGTCAAAAAGTAAAATCACGACTCACTTACTTTATGTTGGCATCATATGGATTCGATATAATTAATACAAAATTATCAATGCCTACCAGCTCACTCTGTAACCTCCGCCTGTTTATGAATTATTGCTTTATGAAAGTTAAGGAATGCATACAGTTAGATTATGAATATTGGTGAAGGAGCAAACAATGTTTATATATTTAATCAAAAATATATATTTATGATATTATATATTCAAGTGCTCCTTAAAAGTGCACAATAAAATTAATTTTGTCAGCTGAATATAGTTTATCTAGACGTTACGTTCTATTTATATTTTAGGCAAAATGCAAAACCTAAATTAGAGTCGTCTATATATTACAGTTTTCGAAAAACTTCTCGAAATGTTCTCGGAAGAAAAAGTGTCGAGAAATCTATCTGTCTTAAGTAATTTTTTGATAGCATACCCCAGACAGGTTTTTAAGTTCAGCCCTGTAATGCTGGTTAGGTTTCATCAAGTGCAAAACATTGGTGAAACCAAATTACATGCGTAATTTACTTCAGTTGTAACTGAAAAATTCCATTTAATTTAACTTCTACTTCGGAGGGAAATTTGCTGGCGGATTTCTTTTTTTACTTCAGCTGCTTGAAATACCACTTTTCACACTTTTGATTTATCTCCTAAAAGTTGGACTTATTTCAGATGCTTTTTAGCAATAATATAATTAGCAATAATGTTCGTTAACAGAATTTCCAAAGCCCTTTCCCATTCCCTTCGTGATAATTGTTGTTTGTATACATCCTAATTTGGCGCTTCAATGTCTTTAGAGTATATCCTTATCTTGTTGATTTCCTCTTCTTTAATTTCCATAAATCCATTCTTACGCCTATTCTGTAAGAGTAATCACAGGCTCCAATTTTTGAGATATATTGTAGGTTGTGATTGTGGAATTTTTTTATACATTGTCGGTGCTCTGACCAAAATTTTCGTATGTTTATTACCTAGTAGGGATTTAGAATTCATACAAAAGGACTACTTTTGGTAGTGTTCAAATATACCTATATAAAAATTTGATATCTTGATTGATGGTTTCAAGTATGTACATAAAATATCGATTTTTCGACGTTTTCTAAAGCAAAGGAAGTTCACATTTTAATTTCTACACAGAGGACGTACGAATACTAAACTTTGATGTAAATTGTAAATTTAAATGTAAATTTAATATTTAATTTAAAACATCAAACTGAAAATGTGCTTAATATAATAAATTGCCATTAAAACAAAATAATGAAAATTTGAGAATATTATTTTTAACTCGTGTTTTCGGGTTGCGATTGTCATAACAGCAAAAAGGCTCTCACCTCCATCCTCATTGTTGCTGAGTGTAATGGAAAAGTTAATTACACATAATGGAAACAACCATTGGCCAATAAGGTCATGTCATCAAAATCTTTAAACCTGTATTTATTTATCGCAGCTTAGATTAATCCGCAATACAATTTAGCAATTGCAATTTCTATGAAAGGATCAAAATATACAGCAAAACCTTAAAAATGCAGTCAAATTGCTTTTGCTGCTCTAAAAATAACCATAAAACAACTTGGCCATCTCCTGATCCAATAAAGAAATATTAGATTAATCACTTGGTAATTCCTGAAAAGTGGTGTTAAAATAGACGCCAATCAGCACTTTATTGCTGCTACGGTAAATACGAGGTTGATATATTCAACCAAACTCAAGAGAACTAGACGGTTGCATACTGACTTATTAGCCAAGACCTATTTCGAGAAATTTCTCCTATTACTGCAGCACAAAAAACCCCTTAATTCCGGTGCTGCCAGCACACTTTGAGAACACATTGCTCATTGGCCTTCAGACAAGTGTTGATGTGATGAGGAAATTTCCATTTTGCTCCGGATATTACGTTGACTACAGATTTACTATAATAAGTTATATTTTAATTACATAAGTTCTTCTAAAAAAAAACAAGTAAGGAATAAATGGAATTATTTTAATTAATAAATTTGAATTTCACTCGTTTGCAAACAACATGTACAACAGTTGACTGATGGAAGTTTGCAACACACCACACACATTTAGGAAAATGTAACTTTTAATTTCGATTTCGTTATCAGAGCCACTGTTGACGACTTGTAAGGAAAAACAGGAGTATTCCATAGTCCTACAGGACATAAACATTTCATTATAACCCTCAAAATTCAAAAATATCTTCCAGAAATACCAACTGCAGGAAATATATGCAAAAATTGAACTTTGGCAAATACTCCGCAAAAATTTTAAGAAAATATGTGTATCGAAAAGTGACACCATCGGAAGAGTACAGAAGAGATAAATTTTTTTGCAGAAAATTTCTGATTTTACTCTGCAGATATTTCATGGGTCAATGTTGAAAGAAATAGATTGTATAGGGTGATTTTTTAACCATAGTTTTTTTTTTTAAATCGAATAAAACGCTCAAATTTGCATCATATATTAAATTTTTTTTGAATCGATAAATTGCAATGTTGTCCGTGGCTCCGTCTCAAAATGTCCATTCGGAAGGTCAAATTTTTCGTCACTTTTTCGAGCATTTCGGCCTGTATTCCACGAATAACGCGTGTTATGTTGTCCTGTAAGGCTTCAACAGTGTTCGACTTGTCCACATAGACTAACGACTTGACATAACCTTACAAGAAATATGCAAGAGGCGTTAAATCGCAAGATCTTGGGGGCCAAGTTACAGGACCAAATCAGGAGATAAGCTGCTCATCAAATTCATCCCTCAACATAGTGTGGCATGTTGCACCGTCCTGATGAAACCACATGTCAACTAAGTTCAACTCAGCTAATTGGGCAAAAAAAATCGCGTATCATGGCTCTATATCGTTCGCCGTTGACGGTAACGTTTCTTCCACGGTCGTCTTTGAAGAAAAATGGACCGATGATGCCACCAGACTGTCGTTTTTTCGTGATGCATCGACAATTCATGTATGGCATGAGGTGTGTTCATCACTCCAGATGCGACAGTTTTGTTTGTGTACGTATCCGTTCAGCAAGAAATGAGTCTCGCCGCTGAACACAATTTTTCGATAAAACAGCGGATTTTCATTTCGCTTTTGTAAGGCCCATTCACTAAAAATTAGACGTTGTGGTAGGTCATTCGTCATTCCATGATAAAATGGCAGAATATACTGTATACTTTTCACTTTGACAGATGACGTTTGGACCCCATTACCAACCAGTGCTGCCAATATATGAATTCAGTTCAATACGACATACCGTTATCTTTTTATTGAATATTGTCAATAATTGGGGCGATCTTTGATTGCAGTTGATTGATGCAAAATTTGCTCACTAATTATGTGAACGAATGATTCTCGACACAAACAGAACAATATGTGATTCCTACAACCACTCTTGTAGATCCCACTTCGTATCAGGATTCAATATCAATAATTTCAGTCGTCTATATTGCGATAATGAATTAAATAAACTCTGTTCACACGTATCTATGACTACAATGCTGAAATGATTGTCCGCTTTTATTCATGGTGTCATAAAGAGCAATTGCTTTGAGTAAATTCACTTTTGTATATACGAAACAAATTTCTCACTCTAATACCGATTATTTTTTATGTTGTTTGCAACTTTATGATTGTCATATCACAAAAACATATCGCAGACAAGTACATCGTCATCATTAAGCGAATGTGGAAAACAACATTTTATGGACACCGCGGGAATGTGACAGCTTGTGCGAGTCAATATCGTCATCATCATCGTCAGAAATATCATCCAATCCTTTCAAAACTATTCACACCATAGAAACGTACAATCCATCTATCTAACCAGGCGATAAACCAACTATAACTATTTATTTGTGTTATAATGAACAATAGACATTTGCAAAACTGCGAGTGGGAGCGAAATTCACATGCCGTCCATGGTATCGCAAAACTATCGCACGAATTTATGAAATGCGTATTTCTGTACAACGCATTCGAAGAACAATATTGTTATTTATATGGTTTATTAGATTTTAATTGTCTTTATAGTTGCAAACTTTGAGGCAGTATCCGTTCCTCCCATGGCCGTTGCTGACACGTCATATGTAAACTTCAACAATTGAAGTGAAATTCAGAAGGTCTAGCGATTTGTCTGCCTGGTTGTTAAACTGTTGTTCTATGCTGTATCAGCTGATAGCTCGGGTTTTGTTATACGCATGTGAATACATGTGAATTTTAGTGTAATTCCTGTTGGTTTCATAACTGTCGATTTTATTACAATACACTGTGTTGCATATTTTACAATACGATGCTTTATATACGAGGGGCATAACTAAAGTTTTTCAAGTTTGCAAACTAACATATGCAACATATGCTTTCTTTATTAATTAATTAATTCTGTTTTCTGCCATTAAAAAGTTAGTGATCTCCACTGTCAAATATTTCCGTTTTTGATATCTTTGGCTTGTTATGCTTGTTAAAAATTCATATTTTTCGAATTTTTCAATAACCACGGCCACAATATGGAAAGCAGTTTAAAAAAATATGTGGGTTGGAATCTATCCGTCCCTGTCCATCTGCTACCACCATAAATGTAGAATAAATGTAGAATTTTTATAAAAGGCAATCAAAATTCCCATTATTTCAGAAGCATATACCAACCAATAAACCAATAACTAATTGGGCGTGCCTGAAACGCCCACTTCTCGTGCATAATATACCGACTTTGCCTTTCTTTCCAGTGAGAATGGATCCGCTGTTGCAGCCAATGCAGACGCGGTTACTTAAATGATATTGTATTTTGTATATAAACAACAAAATGAAAATTTCATCGAAAAGCTAAAAAAAGAGAACGATAAACAGAAATCAGCACCTAATTTAAAAATATATAAATAAACTCTGAATTACACATTTTGGAGCAGTTTTAGAACAGCGCATAGAGAACGTTTGTGATATATTAGTTAACCATCAATAACGTCTTGTCTATGAAATTAGCCGTTTTGTTGCACTTTTAAGAATTTGTTTCGAAAAACGCATGAAGTTTGCCATATTTGGATATTAAGAGCAGCAGACTCTTGTCTACAACGACGTGCAATGGAATTCGTTGAGCAGCAAATATACAGAAATTTAAATTTTGTTGAAATTTTTTTTGGTGGTTTGTAAAAAAGGGGCGGAAAATTTCTTATAAAATTTGAAATAGGTCGTGTGAATTTGTTACAAAAATAACCATTATTAAAATGAAGTGGAAATGAGGGAAAGTTATTTTCACGGGTTTTACTTAATCCACGTAATCTTTGATTTTGTTTACAACCACGAGGTCATGTTTCCATAAACTTGGTCTTGATTTACACTTCAAAATAGAGTAGACGGTATTTACCTATTATTTATTTTATTTGATAATTGAAAAGAAAGTTGTAATTATATTTAATGTTAACAAGATGCCACATATCACAACAAGCTTGCTTGTACATAAATAAGGTATAACTTACTCCACTCCACGCACTTTATACATATTCGTATATTTCCATATCATTGCATGCAGACTCTACGCAATTATGATTTCTATCATATGTCATAATCATCAACATCATCGCAGGCGTCATCACCAGCGACCATAACATCGACAACAACGACATTGTTATTGCATTGTTGCTGATCGTTATCATTGCAATCATTAAAAATTGTTCTGTTGGCTGTTTGTCGGTTTATTATTGTCATTGTGTTGACTTAATACAACAAACGAGAGATATTGAATGAAGCGTTCATAGGTTTCCGTCAAAACGAATACAGAATATTCGAACATATGTATATTATGATGAACCCATGTGCATTGCAAAATGTACGTTTTGATTTCTATTATGTTGTAGTTTTTAAGTTAAATAATTAGAAAACCTTAGAACACTTTTGCATGGTCTGTTTTGCATGGATGCCACGGCAATGCAATGCAAATGAACCTCAAGCCTCCTTGTAATAATATATAATATATAATAATCTTTTATGGGGTGATACCTGGCGAGGATGCTGCGTCATTCATTTCACGGTCAATCTTGCCAAGAAACGCAATACCAAAACGTCGACGATCTCCGACAATATTATAAGGATGATGATTAAAAGGATATGCACGTGGAACATCCGTGCCTTTACAATGAAGGAGGAAACATATAACCGCTGCTCTGAACTAGGCTTAACAATTATTCTAACGGATTTTAGTGCATAATAGGAAAAGAACATATTTTTGGTCCAGTAGCCGAAATATAACCACTAGCATTCTTTTCTACTTACAGTTCAAGGCACGAAAGGCCGGATTAATAACATGGCAATAGATGGAAAGGGCATCTACTCTTTAGCATAGACTGGGAATATCCCCTGGTTATGCCTAAGGAAGACCAGAAACTGGACAGGTCCAAATACACATGTAATTAAGCACACATACATGAGATAGCCATAGGCTACTCCTACGAACTCATAGTTACTGCTGAATAATGCACCTAATCCAAGTGCCTCTGACACACATTTCGCATCCCAAAATCTGTGCCCGGGTATTAGAAACAGCGCTCGGGCAAGTCCTATTGCAATGTAGCCAACTGTAACGCGTGCTGTGGAGGAATTCTGTAAAGAGAAGAGATTGGCAACAAACTATTCTTTTGAAAAGCATGAACAATTTGTGGATGGAACCAAATATGGAGGATTTGGAAATGAGAGGAGACAGATGTGATGCTCGAAAATTCTACCAAAGATAAAGAGTAAGCAATGAACTTGC
>JAHXMU010000008.1:8128002-8176292 GCA_019455685.1 Philornis downsi
ATAAACGTGGTTATTTGTTCTCAGTAAGAAGTTTAATGCAAACAACTGCAGCTGATTTTGTCTACTTGGTAAAGACATCCCTTGGCGAACAAAAATTTAATTATACAACAAACTAACCTAATCTATCATGGTATACATTTCAAACTCCAGAATGAATCTGAAGTGGTAGTCTACGAGAGTACAATAATTCGTGAAATAAACTTTTCGCGGTTAAACTCTATATAAAAAAATGTGGTCGTAGAATTTTAAGCTTAAATTTTCCACCAGGCAGTATTATGTTTTTCCGTGATGAAAATTTCGCTAAGTGCCAACGCCAAGCTTTTTACATTGGTCTCCAAACAGAAATCAGAATAGCTTATATTTTTGTGTCATAATAAAGTGAAATAATAATACAGGGTGGCGCATGAATCGTGCTACAAACACAATGTCAATGTCAATGGGGACAGTTATTTAAGAATGTTGAATTTTTTTTTACCCAGAACTGCGCGAAAGACGTATCCGTTTGAACAGCATTTGGTTCCAGCAAAATGGAACAAGTGCACACATAACCAGACCGGTAGAGCCCCAAAGAAAATTCTTAAACAGATTAATATCCAGAAACTCTACTTTCCGCTGGCCCCCCAAGATCACCTGACTTGACTGCACCAGACTTTTTAATTGGGGTTATGTCAAGCAAGATGTGTACAAAACAAAACTAAGGAAATTAAGGTAATCCATTAAAACAATAACTGAGGCGATCCACTATGAATCATTTTCTGATCAAGTGTCGCATATGCGTGAATGAGTATGGAGCTCATTTATGGTGTATCATCTTCAACACCAATTAGTTACATAAAATAATTATTTGAATTTCTTATTGTAGCACAATTGGTGCGCCGCCCTATGAATGAAGTTACAATTTTCCAAATATATTATCAAACATAATACGACGTAAAACCACAAGTTGTTCGGATTTGGGCATTGGAAACCAATACTGGAAAAGCTGGCAATGCCGGGAAATTTTTTCAAATATAGACTTTAGCATTTTTCCAGTGGATATTAGTATTTTGCAGTATTTTTTCTGTAATTTCACCAATAGTTTACGCCATTAAAAAGTGCACAAATTGAAATGATTCTGTCCTCTACCAATTAACTAAAATAATATATTGCTGTAAGTTAAGGAATAATTAGTAGCTGTTTTTCACTGTATTGGATTCGCCTAATTTCAAATTTACCCTGCTTAATTGTAAAGCGAATGATAAATTTAGCATACTCGTCATCATATGGCAAATGGCATACGAATTTGTTTAGCGGCACACTTGAAGTTACGCTGAAACAGTCCACTCTAAGAACGCTTCCAAAATAAATAGTAAAACGAAACTCTTAAAAGTATTTGTGCATGTCGTATAGACATGAGTCTTGCATACATATCTGTTGAGTTTTCACGTTAGAAGAAAACCCAAACATATTTATATTACCATCAAGTATTCGAAAATCCTTGTTTAATGCTGTCCAATAAATTTTCCTAAAATCTCAACACGTTAATGCAAAATGAACTTTAGAATAATACGTAGCAAATGCATAACGTTTTATTCATATATCATGAAATAACGACAACAATTTGACATTATAATCCTGTGACATGTCAATATCAACTCAATAAAGATTTACGCTCTTTTAAAATACAACTTGTGATGATAGCCCATACAATGATTGCAATCAATTTTGTTCTTGATCTGAACTTTGGTAACACAATTTTCCAAAACGGAAGGGAAAAATTTAAAAGAGACACTGGATTTTCTATGAAATTAATAAAATGTGCAAATTACTCTCGTAGCCTACCGACGATATATTTAAGATGTTAATGAAAATCAATTACTGGACGCCAAATGTCATTTGCAGCCAATGTGACTTGTAAGCTCTCAATCATGTCTGCGACATTGAACGTAATTATGCCAAGACTGTGATAATAAATCAATGATAAAACGTCAAGAACTGAGGTGCCGTAGAACGTAATATGTACAATGTAGCACGTTGCAAATGTGTATGCAAATTGTGCCACAAAAGTGTGATTGCACTAATATTGTTCCAAGAACTGTAGATTTCTAAAAGGCCCCACATACTGAAATGTTGATAAGTAGAACAACTCAACAATTAGTTTGTTACAAAGGTAATATTCATTAAATTTTAGTGTTAGGGTTATATTTTCAGTTTCTAATACTTTTGACAAGACGCATAGTTTCTTCTTGTTTCCATTTCTTTGAATACGAACATTTGTCATTTATGTAGAAATTATTGGAAGGAATTTCCATATGCGGAGTGAATCACCCAGGCAGTACCATATAATAAACTTGATCAAATTCCCCTAAAATCAGTTGTTAACTAATTTCATTACCAAGACCAGAAATGTTGTTTTAATGTTATAGGAATTATTGTTAAATATAACGATTTTTTCTCATGTTATTGAATAAATATACCGCGTGACCTACTATTACATTTCTAAAATCTGCTCCCGTTCATGTAATATGGTAAACGAAATATCAACTTAAAATCTAAACGAAAGTCGATCTTTAAATTTTTATGTAAACAATATGAAATTTGCGATCATAGTCAATATTAAAGTAAGAAAAAATCTTCCAATATTCCAACCAGGTGGTATATGGTTCTTGAGCTAAACTTTGAAAGCTCAAAACTCCAAAATTATTACTTTTGCAAAGAAACAAAAGGTTTACAACATGTACAGGGTGTCCGTCGAGAAGGTACACTACATTGTTTCGCCGCCTTTTTGGTAACCGTTAGTCTTGACAGTTCATATTTGGAAGTTACGTGAAATTTTTGGGAAAAACAACGTGCCAACAAGACGCACTATTTATCGTATAGCAAATGATTTCGAAGAAAGAGGGTCTGTAGCTGACAGGGTCCACAACGTACTGCAAGATCGGCTGAAAACATTACTGCTGCTCAAGAAAGTGTCCAAAATAATCCATCAACCTCAATACGACGCCGTGCTCAGGAGATTGGTCTTCAAAGAACAACTTTGACCACAATTTTGCACAAGGATTTGAATGTGTTTCCATTTAAGATTCACTTGACACAAGAGCTACTTCCACAAGACCATTTACGCCGTCGTACACATGCCTATTGGATGTTACAGCTCGTCAATGACAACCCCGATTTTCACGAAAAAATCATGATGAGTGACGAGGCACATTTTCCTTTGAATGGATATGTGAAACAGAATAGTCGGTTCTGGGCAATGGAAAACCCTCAAATTATTCAGCAGTCACCTTTGCACCCACTAAAAGTGACAGTCTGGTGTGCAATTTGGTCAGAAGAAATCAGTGGACCTTATTTCTTTGAAACTGAATACGGCGTAACGGCACTGCCAATGGGGAGCGATATCGTTATATGATTGAAAACTTTTTAACGTCACAACTGCATGCTTTGGACTTAATTAATATGTGGTATCAACAAGAAGGTGCCACATCACATACAGCCCGGATTTACAATGGAATTACTGCGAGACCTCTTTTCACAACAAGTTATTTCAAGATATGGTGATGTTGATTGGCCTCCACGGTCGCCTGATTTGACTGCTCTGGACTTCTTTTTGTGGGGATATCTAGAAAGCAAGGTTTATGCAAACAAACCAGAGACGCTTGAGCAACTCAAACAAAATATTAGTGATGAAATTAATAAAATACCGCGTGAAATGTGTGAGAATGTAGTGAAAAATGTGCTCAAAAGGGCTCGCATTTGTGAGGCTAACAGAGGCGGGCATTTATCTGGTATTGCATTTCATACATAATTGCCGACATTAAGTAAAACATTTATCAATGTAAAATCCATTCCCTTTCATTTAATCAAAAATTATAAACAAACAAAATAGTATACTTTCCTGACGGATACCCTGTAAATGGGACTATAAGCTGATGTCACTTATTTTGTTTGCTAGAAGAAACTACACATTAAAAACTTCTACAGGATTATCCACCTCAAAACCACCGTTCTGACAAGGCTGTCAGCTGCTCAATACCTGTCCTGTCATTCATTTGGCGAAAGATTTGTCTTTATTTCGAATATGGATCGGTTAACAACCGAAGAACGCGTACAAATATTAAAAACTTACTAGAAAACTTGCAATTCAAACACTTCCAATCGCATAAAATTTTCTTTAGCGATAAAGCTCATTTCTCACTTGGTGGTTATGTCAACAAGTGATTGTGTGAACGCCATTGCATCTGGATAAAGTGATTGTTTGGTGCGCATTGCGGTCTGGTTGTGTTATTGGGCCGTATTTTGTCGGTGACTACCTCAAAAATACCCACAGCTGCAACCAATTCAGAGGGGATCATTTAAATGACATTGGATATTGGCAAGGTTCAAGCATTCTAACGAAATAAAAGTTTCATCGAAATCATAGCCTTACTCTTATGTGTGTTTTATTTAACTTCACTTTTGAAACCGAAAAATGGATAACCTAACTAATGGATAACCCTATACTATCCTCTTTAATGATATTCTAAATTTGTATGAAAATAAGGAAAAATATGTTTGTTACTACTCAATCTTTACATCGTAATTGGTGTATCCACCTGATTTAAATTGCAGTCAATATTTTTCATTAAGCTAAATCTTCTCACAGTCATTTATACACCAATATAATGTACTTCATTGTTCGCTAATACTGATATTATTTTTGCCTACACCCATCCATTTGTCGATGTAGTATTTTTATAATCCTGTTAATGTTCTTCATTTGTTAAATCACCTAATTTGATGTACTGATACCCTTTAACAAGGCACCCAAGTTAATTACAAATGTTAATAACTTGTTAAAAATCTTGTTAAATGCGATGATCTACAATCGCAGTTAAAGCCAAATACCATCATCCGACAACCTGTGAACTTCCAGGCGCTATTTATGTACATACATAGCTACAACTCCCCGTGGAACGTTTGCTAACAATCATTCCAAAGCAAAAGCAGCAACAAAAACCATATGAAAATCTCCAAAAAGGTGCAACAAAAAGAGGCAACACATTGATGATTTATTACGAAGACGATAATGTGAATACAATTAAATGAAGTGGCAAATGAACACTCACAATTTTCGTCGTATTTTATTTACGAGTATGAATGCATTTTCTTCAATGACCGTACAGTCTTGAGCCAACCAATGGACTCCAGTGACCATTGCGCGGCCATCCTCGGTTGCAGATGAAAAGTACCCCTTCCTTGTGAAAGAAAACGTCTGTGTAATCATGTCGGTTGCTGCATAAAAACCAATTCACAAATCATAAATAAGACATTTTGCAGCACGATTAAGATTAAGAGATCATAAAACAATTTTGCATTTTCACAGTTTTCAGAGGCGAAACAACAGAAAAAAGCTCAGGGAGGTGCAAAAAAGAAAAAAAAAAGATTTAATAGGATGGTAAAAACAATTGTGTTCAAGGCAGCATACAAAGAACGAGGATTATTTGGGAATGGAAGGAAGAGTTGGCTGTTAGACTCGCGTCGATTTATGCATGTCCACAAAATCACAGAGATTGCGAATATTTTTTTTTTTTTTTGTTTTCAAATGTGATACTGAGGAAATTATATTTTATGGAACTAACCTATTACCCATTCTTACATCTACTAAAAACCTTCGGAAATTCGAGCTATTGCTGCTATCAAAGTTTTTTTCTGTGTTTTTTTTAATTCATATGAATCGTTTTTTCTTTATTCATATGAAATATAATACTTTTTATAAGACATTTTTAACGGCTTTTAAAAATAATTGATAATAATTGACACATTGCTATTCATAACTGCAGCTGGAATTAACTGAACTTCCTGTTGGCAATAGCATTGCAAGAGAAAATCAGGTGCTGTATGGTCAGGATGCCCTGGGGGCTAATGGAGAGTGAAGTTCCTTGAAATCAGCTGTAGTTATGCTATGAAAGGCTCAACTTTATGACAACTTCAGCGTTTCCTTCCTTCGGCGAAGTTGTGGATGGAAAAATATCTAAGCGGGTACAGTCATCAACATTTATTTTTCCAATTAATCCAATCAGAAAATGATCCACTAACAATATGGAAAACAAGACTGTGAAAATTTAATGTTTCAATTTTCATAATGAAAATAGTGAAGATATTTTAAATATGGCAAATGTTGTTAAAAAAAAAGAATCTGTTGTCAAACTTGTTACGCGCTAAATGCTCAGCCTGGCCGATCATGTGTATCCACCGCCACGGATTGGATTCTACAGTGCCATTGACGATATACGGCTTTGTTGTAAGGCACGTCGTCAAGGCGGACTTGTCAACAACAACTTCTTCTCACAATATATAGGTTTATCTTATTTTTCCAATGATTTATATTTTTCCATAATTTTTCTGTAACCTCGCTCGCGTTGCTGTACACAATGTGGATAGGTTCCGGTCCGTAGATAAATATTCCTTGCCGTAGATAAATATTGAACAAGGCTAATTTTAAGCAGTATACGTTAATATTGCATAGATATTTGAAATGGTCATCTTAATCCGAATAATTTTTTTTCAAGTGAGTGCTCTAATTATAAACGTAAATTTTCTAAAATCCCACTCATCTGACGATGGGCTGGTACATCACCCCCGCTCGAAATCCATCCAGTGTAAAAAAATTCACCCGTACAGGCACTGCGCCACGCTTTGGAGTAATGGACATTGTAACATTTCTTTATTCGCAGGCAGGCATAACATTCTTGTTGCCAAGGTTGGACTGAAGGATCATAAACCTTTCAGAAATAAAAGACAAGATGTTCGCTTTTGGTCGGGGCATTGAATAGAAATTATGTTGATTCTGTTATTTATTTAACTAATTGTTTATTTGTTGAACGACTTAAAGATTTAAATAGAATGCTGCTGAGTGCCAAGGACTCAAGTATTTTTCAGGATAATTCAAGAGTCTACTTCATTGTTCGCTGTTTTCAGGACTTGGTTTTGTCGAGAAAATCGGAAGGGAGAGGGGTACTTAAGGAACCTTCTCTGCGGATTTTAATCGGCGGTATTCTGGTCGGGGGTAGATTAAATTTATGAACTATTCTTATCGACAGCGAGCCGAAGCTTCTGTTTTGAGGGGAGAACCAGCTAATCGCCGCAGTTGGATACAACGTTTTTCCTCGACTGCTTAATCACGTTTAACTCGGGTAATGACGATTCTCCTTCATCTACACTATTTTAAAAGATGTGTAAAAATAGAGATGGATGGAATTACATATGTACTTTTTTGATGTAATGCTTTTTGATGCCTGATTTGTCTGGCGGTAAGTCGTTGCACCATTCGCATCGCTGACGCCCAAAAATATTGCAATTGTGACAAACTTATGTAGCACAAAATAACTTACTTGTAAGATGGTATGTATATATATTTATAAGAGTAGAGTGGTGAGATATGATATGATACGATTTTTCAATACAAAAATAAGATAATATATGTAGTATATTGTGCCTGGAAAGACATTCGAACTACAATCCTATTTACCAAAAATGTTCCAGTTGCAAAATTGTTCCAGAATGCACGACAACAAGTCCTCCTCCGAAAAGAATTACACATTTTTAATTATATTACTAAATCTCATTCGTTAATTAAAAGCCATATATGATGAAAATTGAAAGATGTGCGAACGGATTATTCCAGATTCACTAACTTTTGCACCACTCTTACGGTTGGCAGGGTTATTGAAAAATATTTCAGTTAAGTAACGTCGCCCCTCTCTGTTATATCCCAATTCCAATGAACCGGTTCATCCACTGTCGGCCGCATTCCAAGACGGTGGGAGTGTAAGCCTTGGCATGAGCCATTTTTTCGATTGCGATAATCATTCAAAGTGTTTATTCTGCAATATATTTATATTTTTTGGATTTGCAAGATAGTTTCTAGTTGCTATAATGAGTTCCATAAAAGGCGCCAGAACACATACATTAAAAACATTACGGATAATTTAAATGTTGTTTCAAATAGGTATCCTTAAGTCATGAACGTTTAGTGTTTGCAAATGTTGTCAACACTATCAGACACTTCTTTAGTGTAATAAGATTGCAAGCCGCGTATAAAAGCCGTTGGTTATAACCTGTAGCGCTGAAAAACGTTTTCGCAGAAACTACTGTCAATAACTGATTTGGTATTCGGTTCATTTTTCTCTTAGCTATTATTTACAATTGCTAATACATGCAAATATTACCAAAATACTTACTTGTTATAGTTTATATTTTATGGTATTTGACTTATGCTCTTCATTGATAACATTTTCGTAGCAGTGGGCAAAACTTCTCCATTATTTTGTGAAGTTATATACCCTTAAAGTTGTAACGACGTTCCAGAAAGCACAAACATTTAAGCGCTCTGATGATGCTATTTTGGAGAATACCGAAATAGTTATCTGGCTAGACGGGCTATCAATACAATCAATTTACGAAGTTTTTAAATAATAAAGTCTATTAGCAATAATAAATAAATGCTGATCGGTTCAAGATAAAGGACCAACATCAAATGTTACTGCAATCAAAATTTATTATTTCTTCAATCTCCAGTGTGCCCCTCTAGGTGCAGAAATACTTTAGAGAAAAGCTGTTACCGACATTATGGAGTCGCTTCTCCTACATTTGCATTTCCCCAAAATTTATCGTATTGCCTCATTTCCCACAATGTGCACTTTGAAATCACATTGGAATTGTTTACAAATACTCTAGTGATCACAGTCTTCTTTACAAAGTACTCGTATAAAGGTGGAAATAAGAAGTTTGTTTTTTTTTTTCGCTGGAGTCAAAGAAGGAAGAGAAATAAAAGTGAGCAATTGGAGGCAGTAAATCTTTCACAACATGAGGTTTGGAATAGACCTGACTTTGAATACAAACACTCGCGTACCCACACGGTTATTTGCAAAGTCCTGAAAGAGATCGCTTTATAGTAGTGATCAGTTTTATAGTGTGTTGATAGATTTATGGCGCCAAATGAAATGCTTCGAGTTAAAATATATTTATATCTCTACTATGTTAAGCACTAACAACAACAGCAGCAGCGGCAACAAGCGAAACGCCATAAAATATATACAGTCTGTTGAACAATAAAACGATATTAACTCAAAATCACAAAAATCTGGTTAATCGATGCGAGTACGTTGCAGTGCAGAATGCAACTCAGTGATGCATAATGCACTGCCGGTCGGCCAAGGTCCCAACGTAATAAAGCATATTTAAAGGCAGCAGGCAATCTCAAATTCAGTGGCTCGAACATGGACCGTGTTGTCTTTTTGGGAAGAACACTTACACCGGCACAATGATGAACACAAGACTAATATCAGAGGAAGCCGCTTCGCTCTGGCTTTTACGGGATGTGCGTGTGATCACACACACTCACTCGCAGCGAAATCTAAACTTCTTGAAAGTTGTACCTTTTTGTCGAAGCACGCGCATGCGTAATTATAATTTAAACTTCGATAATTAGTCGTCGTGTGGTTATAAAACATTTTTGTATACGCTCTTCTGACCAAGGGCCATGAATGCCGCAACAGGTTGGTCGTCGGTTGGTACCCGTATACATGATCTCTTTTCGGGAGGGCATAACTTGCATGGCTGGACTGGATGGGAATGGATTCTTTTGTTTTTCTTTTCCCTGGGAGATAATTTAAGACCAAAACAACAAGAAATCAGTCCATGAAGATGGTGATGATCATCATTAAAGTCTTGTGATCACATTCTTGCAACGACAACTACAACGGGGCGACAGCAAGAACAACAATAAGCTGTAAGAGATAAACTTCAAGATTTATGACTATGATGAGGACACAAATGCAGCAACAAAAACAACAACTACTAAACACAACACTGGTCGTCGTGCGTTGCAATGAAAGGAAAATGACATAAAATTATCCACTTGGGAATAGCCACAGCGCACGAACGTATTCCCTCCCATATTATGGAAGATATGGACAATTAAATAATTGTCAATATTTTGCCATTATTTGTACAGAAATGGACGTACTCACTTCTGGAAATGGAGAGGAGTCATGTTTAGAACTTACAACAATTAAAGCGATAAAATAGAAATGTTTGTTGAGAACTATCTATATAAGCATGCTTGATTAAATTATTATAATATGAGCAGTAGTACTAGGGTGGAGCTGGCAGCTTATTGCTTTGTAAACTCACCAACAACTCACATATTATAAATATGAAATAACCCCTAATAATTCATTATCTTATTTAAACACACAAACACAAAAGAAAGTTAAGAAATTGAACCCTAAATGTTGACGATATGCTAAATCCTTCCCTAATCCTAATGCTCCTGATACAATTGCGACTTTTTGCACAATCGATGACAATTTCGTACTTGAGTACGAAACAAGAATTCAGGTGCGATGAAGAATGTCGGTATGGTTTTAATGTACAAATGCAAAAATGGTACTATTAGAGATAGGAAAAACTAACCTAAATTAACAATTTTCATCAAACTTCGAAGAATATTAAGACTGAACCAACTCCACATTCTAATCAAAAAAGTGATTTAGGGCAATTCCGCAAGTCTGTATATGTATGTTCTAGACAATATTATACGATTCAAAGTTAGCAACCTGGAGGAATGGGGCAAACAATAGCCCAGCCGCTAGTTACATTTTGCAATGCAAATTATAACTTCTGGCTGTATTTTAGATTAGTTTAGCTTATCAATATTCCCGCCATTACGGGAGGTACTTGAGCCTGTCTGATGAGATTGGCCAGTTTCAGTCCTGAATTACAAAGATTTTGTGATTTAAAATTAAGGTTGTTTGTATAAGAGGACACTAGAACGTGCAGTTAGATTCGCTCCAATATCAAAGCATGAATTAATCGATGCCAGTTTTAAGCTAATCATGTACTTATTTTTGCCACATCTTTTATTTTGTGTGAGAGCTACCAGAACAGACTTCACGAAATATTTTCAGTGCCAAAGCATGTCTCAAATATATCCAGGGCCTAATTTGCTACATTTTTTTATAGTATCATCCCTATGGATGAAGCTACAGAAATCTACATAAAACATAAATTTCTAGCAGCACCAAGGAAAATAAATTACAACGGCCCTATGAAATAATTTCACGCCAAGCCAAATTTTTTTTAATTTTCAATTTTCAAAACCACCGTTCTAGGACTTTTAATTGTCAATTATTGCCAAATTTGACAGAAAAGAATGTTGTCAATATATTATTACTGACCGTTGCACTTTTATCCACGTTTTTTTTTTTACTTTTATCCGCGAAATTTTAAAATTTAAAAAATAAATGTGTGTTGCAAAAAACTTTAAGTCCAAAAAAACGTTAAGTCCAGTCCAAACATATTCGATAGTTTAAATGAAAAATTGCGGCAGATAAGTCTTCAAAGTCCAATAACTTCGTCGAAATATTTTTCTGAAATTTTAAATTACTGTATAATGGATAAGATTAAATTCAGATCATGTTTTTGACTATAAAAGTAAGGACTTGGGTATTTTAACCAGCTGTTCTCTTTGAGGCGCTATGTCAAACATGATTTTTTTCGAATTTTACCAATGTTTTTATTTGGTCTTTTATCGAAAGTTCCCCGGTAGGTCGGACAACAAAAAGTTTGTGATCACCTCGTTATGATAGTGGAAACTAAATTTCTGCTCTATCACAACTATTCTGTGGCGATTGAGTGCCGTCAAATTTTCTCAATATGATGCAAAAATCTCCCGTGTGGCTACAGAATTATCTTTCCAATTTACTACAATTATTTTTGGTGTTAAAATGCTTAATATTCAAGGTTTTGTGGTTACAAAAATTGAGAAATTTTTTCCTGCAGCCGCGATTTTAATCCCTTTAACGATTTGGCGTTTTAAAAACCATGAAAAAATTGAATGGAATTGTTCCATAAACATTTAATAGCATTTCCATAATAAAGTGACGCGTATCCAAACTAGCGAAATAAACCAGAGCGCGGATACTACACCAATGAGGACACATATATGGATGACAGGTATTTTTCGGAGATTGTTTTGGTTTTGTTGCAACAATTATCGAGATCATACAAGTGCAATTGTAGCATTATATTGTAGGCCATGTAAATAGCCATTTTTATTCATGAGCTACAACAGCAACAACTACAAAAAAGACACAACCGACAATAGTTTTTTGCCAAAAATGAAACAGCAGCAAAACTGAAGGAAACTCTGGTCATACACTCAAAACGGCAGAGAACTGCAATACAAAAAGTGAAATGAACAATCAACGAACGTTTTACGGTTGACATTTCACATGACAGGTTTGTAATGTGATTTACCAGGATAAAGGATAGCCGCATACATGTATACCTAGTAGAGCAACTCGCAACACCATCAACAGTGGCAACAACAACGAACACAGGGGCAATTGCTGCATTTAGGCATTCATGTGAAAGCGGAACGCCAGGCAGCGCTTGCAACACCAACCCAAACAAAGTCAGCCAGTCGTCCTCCACTCTTGTCCTCATCATCTCACACATTCATAAATGCTTTATGAAAAACTGTGGAAAACAAAAAGAAAACAAAAATTGTAGAACAATGGCGAAATATTCAGGGCACAGCTGGAATGGCGGCTTGGTTGGTTGGATCGGCTGAATGCATGCGTTGCTTCTGATACGCTCCAGTAGTCTTGCATCTATGCTGCATATTGCCGACCGAATGGAATGCGGTTGGTCTGATGATTACAGTGAAATTGGAACAGTTCTCACAAGAGTGTAACATTAAGGATTTCTGCATATACTGCCACTGAATGTAGCATAGAAACGGGAGAAAAGAGGAAAGAATCCCTGCGTACTTATAAGAATGTCGCTGACTGTGGCGCAATGGTCAACACTTCATTGATAGGTTGGTGCCCAGTTCAAAGTTCATGAAATTCTTTCCCATCTAATATTTACACACTACTTCTACATCATATTTCCTTAACCCATTGCAATAGCTTGTAGTTCTATGTTAGCATTCTCATGGATAACATTAATTCGCCCATGGATATACAAATTTATAGAGACAATTCTATTAAATCTTAGGAGAGCTCACATGCAAAATTTCAAAAAACCAAGCTTTACCTGTTTGAGCATAATAGCATCCTTTCTTACCGCCCATGTATTGAAAAATCATATTATTTGACCGACATGTTCTCTTGAAGAAAAGCTTATTTCCAAACTTTAACTGTCTAACTTCTATCGTTAGTCCATAAAATTAGGTAATGTTATTCATAGTCATTCCCTTAATTTCTCCCCCGTGTCACCCCAGAAGGGTCATTCTCACCACATTTTGTAGTTTGTAGCTTTGCATTTATGTTACCGGTTTTAAAAATAGGTCTACCTCTCCAAATTGAATTCTGTGAGAAGTGCAGTTTTAAATTGATTTCTTTACATAAAAGCCTACAATATCTGAAATATCCATCCAAGCCCGCCACAAACTATAATTTCATTGTATCGGCTACATTAACTCAATTTCAGCTAGGGAAACCTCGTTCCATAAAATATTCTGTTGTTATAACCAAGTTTATTAATTTTAATTATAACAACAGTATTTCAGTTCCAACAATCGAATTTGATGCAGGTTATTTGCTATAGATATTTTTAAGAACTTAATGGCTTCACCCGATTTTTGAATGGGGCGTTCGCTTTCAGCTTGCTTATTTCCCATAAGTCCTATTACAGTGATCAAGTGACATTTTATTCGTTTATTTGTACATTCTCTACTATAGAAAGGTGGAATGAAAAGTTTATTATTTCATTTGTAACATCTAAACGTAATCATTTGAGACCCATAAAAAATATATTGCTGATAGTCGTACAAAATGTGCGTCGCTTTAAACTTGTTCATTTTATGTAGGAAACTGCAATTGATATGAAACATCTCATAGTCATATACAAATTAAGTTCAACATTTTGTAAAGTTGCTTCAATAGGAAAATAACTCGCATTTACAAGGATCGAATTTACTTCCGGAAAATTAGTATTTTCTCAGATATATCATTTATTCGTCAATTGAAACTTATGTGACACATTTTTTAAGGGGGCCCTCTATGTGGTCGTTATTATTCAATAATGCTAAAAATAAAATAATATAATTCTGACAAATACAAATGATATGTAAACGAGGTAATCGGTGCAGTACAAAAAAAAAACTGGCGAACCCACACCAAGAAAAATTGGAACTCTCCGGAATTTTTGTAAAAAAAATTACCATTAATTCTATGCCCAGAGGCAGTATTCTGCGGTAGTTGTCAGATAGGAGAAAGATCTATCCATTTTATTTCATACACTCATTTCTACGGGTTTCCCGTAGTTGTGGGCTTGGTTAGTAAAATATACTACTCCACATATACGACGTGTGTTTTTTTGTGTTGGCACATTCGTCTCGAAGATATACTGACGGTTTGATCCATATAGCATGCTTAATTTGTTTGTGAGAGGCACAAGTAAGACAAGTGTTTTGCGTGTTCGGCGATTTTCTGCTATCGAAAAAACGGATCAAAGAAGTTGCATCAATTCTTGTGCAAAAAATGGAATTAAGTGCTCGAAAATACTTGAAATGTTGACAGCGGCATACTGTGAGAGTAATTTGGGTCAAAAAAATGTTTACAAGTGGTACAAGCTTTCCACAGAAGGTGGAGAAGATGTGAATGTACGTAACCCGCGAAATTTGAAAATTCACCATATTTTTTTAATACACCTCGTATATGCGGTAAGTTCATGCAGCCCTCATGACTATATAGCTCGCAGGAATCAGTAGTCGGAGAAATGAATTTAAGTTAAAGGATTTGAAAATATATTTCGGTGGATATTTCATTGATGGGCGAATTAAAATCCGTATTTATGTAGAAGAAGATAACGTTTCAGTCCTCCACGATTCTGTGGACCACAATAAATGGGAGTATACGAGGTGTGATCAAAAAATAACCGTTATTTTCTATTTTTTTCAAAAAGTATTTATTTATTCATCAATTTCTATTTTGTTTACTTTAAAGTAGTCCCCCTCAAACATAATACAATTGTGCCAGCGTTTCTTCTAATTCTCGAAACACTTCTAAAACGCGCTTTTTGGTATCGCCAACAGCTCCTGTTTCGATTTTTCTTATATCTCTTTCGAGTATATGTATATCGCTATAATAGTTGGAGGAATCGAATTCATATTAGCAACAAATTTAATGGTCTCAAACGCATTTTTTTTCTATGAATGGACTGGGTATTACTTTAGCAATTTGTTACATAGAATATGTGATATATAAAACTTAATATATGTATATGTCAATTTTTGCGAGCATACATCAGCTGAATTGCTATTGGAAGAATAAATATGTGCTAAGTTCACAATACCACAAACATACCCATTTTCCTGGTCCATTCTCTATGCGGTAAGTTTTTTCGTATTGGACCGATTTTGCCGAATTTCAAAATAAACCAGTCTATGGCTATGAGGTATTTCTGCGCAAAATTGCATTACCCCTATTCAATCAGTTTGACCAATATCATACATTCAATAGATACATGGATGTCCATCGTAAATCGGAATAGATTATTATCACGGTCAGGAATAATTTGTATATAATTTTTGGAGTTTGAAATTGTTATAAGCGGAATGACAAACTTAGCATATCCACCTTCGCATGGTGATAAGCAAAACAATATTTTACTCCGTTTCTTTTCCAAACTTGTTCCAAAGTTCCAAACTTGTTTAGTAAGATATGCTGGAAATACAAAACACAGGAACATTAAGCAAATTTAAGAGGTCTTTTAACAAAAAATAAAAAATGCATGCAGAATTGCAGAAAGCTGAAAAGTCAGATAAAATTCCATAATAATTAGGTTAATGAATATAATAAATGCAAAACCTACATGTAAAACTCTTGCACAAATATAGAAATGAGTGCTAAAAACTAAGAAGAACATTGGGAATCGGGTTTGTTAAACACTAGTATAGAGTAGATTTATCTAGTTGTATATTTGAAAACGTATTCTACATTAGTATTATTGAAACCTCTACTAATGTTGTTCTGATAAAAATAAAATAAACTTGTGAAATGTTCAAAAGAATAACATTCTAAGAAGAAGTTACCACCACAAAATGTATCGGCGGTCACAAAATATACCAAAAAACATTCAAATATTATAGACTGGAGACTAGAATTCCAGAATTAACCTCGTATTACTACTCTACAATCACACATCACACATACAATTTTACCTCATATGTGAGCGTGTGTCAACATGTGCGTTTGTGTGCGTTATAAAACCATATCCAAAAACCAAATTCGAATCCAAATTCAGCTTGGCCAACCAACCAACTATCCATCCATCCGTCCAACGGACGACAAACAAACGTTTGTTTTGTCATATCTGTTGGTTTGTCGCCGAGTTGTTGGCTGTTACAGTTTGAAGAGAAAGTTAATTAAAATAATGAGTTTTTATACGATTGTGGACAAATATGGTTGACGAATCTGTGTCCGCGTATATGTGGCTGAAGTCTATCTGTATATGATGATATGACATTATGGCTGGTTGTAATTTCCTTCCCCGTGAACTTGTGTTGGTGCACTAAGAATTGTTGATTATTTTCAGACAGTTTTACAGTAATATTAATGCAATTTTAATTAAATGCATATACAAATAATACAAATTTTTAACATGTGCCTTTGTTTAATTTCTTTTTCTCGCATTTAATTGTCATCGTTTTTATAAACGTATTTTTGGCAATAAAGACAATTATTGTCTGTCCTCAAAAAAAACGCATTCTTTATTAATCTGTTGCATTGTTTTTACCTTTCATTGCAGCTTTTAATGAATAAATTACAAACAATCATCAGGCATTGGATTGAAGCAAAAAATAATTAAGAAAGGTAATTTATATTTTGTACATTTAGAAAACTCTGCCAAATGATTACTATATTAAAGCACAACAATAGCATTTAATTTGAAAGTGTTTAACGGCTAGCATAAACTAATTAATCCGGGAATTGGTCGAATTTGTGGTTTCTTCATATGAAATGGAGCCCTCCACAGTGTGGTAGCTCACAAATCTAACTAGACTAGAAATTAATAAATTGCGTAGGGTTCACTTCTCACTTATGTATTAAACAAAAAATGAGTTCAAAAAAGTTTGAGTTAGAAAAAAGTTTTTTTTTTTTTAGTAAAATGACGCAAAAAGTAAAAAGTTCACACTGTCAACAAAAAATATATTTTTAAGATAAAATATTGGTTTCTTAAATACATGCTCTGAGATTATTTGTAGTTATATATATACTAGTATTTACGTTGAATACAACTAATTAATCATATAATAAAATTATTAGGTGAGTTTTTATGCAAGTCGGTGAGTCGGATTTTTAGTATTCAAATAATTTTAGTATTTTTAATAAATATTTAATAGTAATTGTTTTATTTACTTCTTTTTGCTTTATTACATTAACAATACAGACAAAGCACATAAATATACATAGAGATTTTAATTTAGTCAAATTTATATGCATCGTTAAAAAATTCTTCTTCCTCGAAACGATAATAATGAAAGAACTTCTTTTGTTATCAAACTTCGAACTCGAAAGGGAGTGTGGCGCAAACTTGCGATAAAAGGATCTGAAGAAATTAATAGCCGATTGAAAAGATCTGTATTTGTGTCTATTCTTGATGTCAAAGTCATACAAATAATACGCTTCTCTTTGAAATCTGAATTCACCTGTTGACAACAACTGACTTTAAAGCTCAATTTTTCCTATCAGAGCTAAAAACAAGCAAACAAAAACTGAATTATAGTTACCTATTGTATTGAGACGCTCATTAAACGATCAGAAGGAATGTTGCCAGACATTTTTTTTTTTTAATTTTTTCTAGCAAGATTTGTGAATTACCACAGTGTGCCCTGGTGAGACAGGCCGTGTGTCATCGATCGGAATAACTGATAATTGGAAGGGTCAATGTACGAGTTCGGCCCCAAAACTAGCCGGCATGACGTATAGATTGCGATTTAAAAAAAAATATTTTTGTGAAAAGTGGCAACCTCATTAAAAATGTTTTAAGTTTCGGGGTGCCACGTTGTTTAGTATTTTTATTTAAACCATCAAAAGTAGACGATCTCAGTGAATTTCTAAACATGGAAAAATTGGTCACCGTTATGTAATTCAATGTTTCCATTTGAAAGGCCTCAGTCCAACTAATATTAAAGCCGAGCTGGATTCTGGGTCTACTCCTTCGTTTACGACTGTAAAATATTGGGTGGCAGAGCTTGAACGAGGCCACACGCGCTGTCAAGACGAACACCGTAATGGTCGACCAATTGAAGTGTCCAGGCCAGACACGGTTAAGAAAATCCACAAAATGGTATTGATGATCGTCGGCTGAAGTTGCGTGAGTTAACTGAAATGACTGGCACTTCATAAAGTGCTATACATCGTATTTTGACCGAAGATTTGGAGATAAGAAAGGTGTGGGCAAGATGGGTGCCGCGAAGTTGTTTCAGTAGAGTGTTTGGCGATGTTTCACCGCAATAAACCCGAATTTTTGCGTCGAGACAAGGAACAGTCAAAGCAGTGGACTGGAATGAGAGAATCGTGTCCAAAGAAGACGAAGACGGATCCATCTGCAAGCAAGGTCATGGCGTCTGCTTTTTGGGATACGTATCGGATTATTTTTATTGATTATCTTCAGAAAAGAAATATCATACCATCGAGCGCGAATATTACACTAATTTATTGTAGCGTTATGGTGACGAAATTATGCAAAGCGACCGAAAGTGTTGTTTCGTCAACACTAAGCTTCAGATCACACACCCACTTAAAGTTCGAATTGCTTCATCACGCTTTTATTCTGATTTAACTCCCTCGGGCTATTTTCTATTTCCAAACTTGAAAAAATCGTTACCACGATTTGCCAGCAGTAAAGAGGTGGAGTCAGTTTGATCGCCGTGATGGCTGTTTTAAGAAATTTGACAGTTCTTACTATAAACAGGATGTAGAAGCTACTGAATATCACTGGAAGAAATGCATAAGTCTAAAAGGAAGTTATATTGAAAAATAAAGAAAAATGTTTCCAACTTTTTTGTGTCTTTATTGTTAAGTCCGTTAGTTTTGGGGCTGTTCTGGTATAAAATGATTCAAGGCGAATCAGTGAATGTCCGCTTAGCAGTGTTATTAATTTAGATTACTCTTAATCAATTCAATTAGATGTGGTGGATCACTTATCCATTCCGTCTTCGGTATAAATAAACCAAACAGCCTTGAGATTGAACAGTGAATCTTTCAGTTTTTAGTGCGCACTATGCGAGCGTTTTAGTTACAATGTCCTTTCTTGTTTTCAGTGTGGCTGTGGGCTAGATAAGGGAGTTTTATAGAGCAAAATACCCTTTAAAATATACATTTCATAGCCCAGTGCATTGGAATCGGTTAAGTCATTTTTAGATTTAGTTGTGTGCATAAATAAGAGGATACGGACATGTTTTAACGCAAAGGATCTTCCACAACCAACTGAACGACCGGGGGCTACAGGTCTTTTGACTCTACGTCGCAAAGTGGATATCAAATGTTGATGCGAATAATTAATTGGGCTACTTTATTAATTATTATTATTATTTATTAAATAAATGTGTTTAAAAATAAATTGTGCAGATGCTGATCTGTAAGAAGCAATTTAAGTATTACTCAAAATACCGTCCATTACTGGTTATTACTTTTTCCCATCTTTTTGTTAGCATGCGAATACCGCGTCGACATCAACCTCCATCTTTTGAGGCCATCCAGAACGACGCAATACTTCATATTTTTATACGATCAAAGCAAGTGATACTTCGAAGGGCAATGTCTGGTGAATGTGAATGGAGTAAAATATATATCCCACGTCTTGATTGAAGGTGGGGAAAGTGGGCGGTTTTCTTTAAGCGCTGTGTAATGGTTTCGGTTCGGTTGGAGCAACTCATAGCAGGCGGCGCCGAGTTGATCCCACCAAATAGACGACGTGACGTTTTTCCAATGAATATTCAGCTTGGCTGTCGCTGTTGAAGCATGGCTATATGGTATCCATGATTCCCCCTTCTTTTGGTTATCGTAATGCGTTCATATATAATCCAACTTCGTTCTTTCTGAATCATTTCCAACGATTTTAAAAGTGTACAATTATTTGTTGGATTACTTTTAATGCAAATTGTTTTCGGACAAAAAAAAAATCGAAATTTTTATTATATAAACTGGAATTATATAAGTGTGGGAAGTGTGTCCTGGGAAATTCTATTTAGTGATCTCAAATGCATTCTCTAGCGCTTTCCCATTTGTTTCGCATAAGCTCTTCGGCTGTTAATCTGTTTGTAATATAGTTTCGGTCATCTGTTACCGAAGTATTTGTCATAGAAACTCACTTATACTGAGAGACCGAAAAAATTCGGAAGTCAGCATATTATTTCACAAACTACGTTGAATTTAGTAAGACGTTTCTTTATCTTATTTTTACCAAAGTTTATGTATTCCTATATGTATATGTATATGTATATGTATATGTATGTATTTTATAAGCACCAAAATTATTAAAACAACAAAATAACATTACCACAATTAGATTTAAACCTATCAGTTATGTTCAAACGGATACTTTTCACTGTTAACAAACAACGGATCCCCAGAAGATCAGAAATTGAATCCCTATGAAACAAACATTAATTTAGTCTAATTATTCTAATGTACATTTGTTACAATATAAGTGAATATATGAATAGACGACTTGGGTGCGTGTGTTGAGCGCATTGCATTGACCTCATCCTTAAGGCACACACACACAAAGCCAGAGTGTTGGCATCAATTTAACCTGAATATCTGGAGGGGTTCGTGTGAATGTTTTTCTTTATTTTTTGCCATAGAAATCCACTTTATTTAATGAGCATCAAATGTCTCATATTCCCGTTTCGAATATATTATTCAAAGCGACCTACAGAAGCCCAAGCGGTGAGGCGGACAGAGCACAAAGAACAGCCACAAACACTAACATTTCAATTAATATATTGTTACAAATTCATTCCTTCATTTACCCACACACTTGCAGACATTCTTAGGCACGCACATTTACTGTCTCATACGCTTGTAAGGATAAACAAGGAGACGCTCACACATGCGTTCATCATTTTCGCAATAGATGAGGAAAGTTACGTATGTACATTGGTTATTATAACGAACGAGTGTGATTCCCGTGCCCATTCTCTCCTGACGCGGGAGTATCTTTATTTTCTAATATCTTTGTCCTGTAGTCGTCTTTCTAATCACTTTGCGTTTACACCTTTGGGAATTGGTTTATACAGAAGCGCCAGTAGTAGTGAATGAAACAACGGGCAAACTTGACAGTTTTTTTCCAAAGGAAACAACGACAATGTACACCGAGCTATGGTAACATACATACATATAAATAATTGAGAAAATAATGGCCATTATATGGATATATTTCACCTGTTACATGTGAAATCAATTGTCCTTAAAATGTATACTTCCTTCAAGCGGCCGGTGGTTAGGTGACATCAGGATATTCATGAAAATTAAACATGAATGTTTTTTTTTTTGTTTTACTTATCGTTCTTTTTGCTGAAATTTAAAATGACGAATACACCTTCAACCAAAACAACGTCTCAAAAGCGCTCATAAATCAACTTGCGCCAGTTTAGCCAAAACTTTATTTGGCTGTAGTTAATTGAAAGTGATATATTTTTTTGATATGCTCAAATTACAATATGTAACTGGCTAGAGGGAATATAATTTATATAATAAAAATTTCGACAAATCCTCAATTGTACCACATTAGATTTTGGCTACAAATATTTTGATTTTCCTGTATTCTCAAAAATTGCATAATTCGTTTCGGATGACAAATAATAAGTAACAACTTTGGAAAGTTTTAGAGTAAAGTATGCTTTCTTCTAAGCAACTAAGCGGGTAATTTAGAAAATAACACTATAAATTTGAACTAAGTTTATCTTTTCTCCAACAGTAATCATCACTAAAATAAATCGGACCTTGCAGGGTAATGTAGTTCTGTTCAAGGATAACAATTTCTTTGAAATATTTAATTTGTACATATTTTTTAAAGAGCGATTAGCTATTCAAATGATTTTTCTTTCGTAAACACTGTAATTAATCACGCTTAGTATTGATCACGAATTTATTACGAGTTTCAAATTATTATCCATTAATCCGGGTATAATCCGATATAATATATATAGTAATTGGAGGCACGAAAAGATTTTCTGAAAATTTTGAATTCATGGTTCTTGTATCGTTATCTGGCTCAATCTCCGCTATCAATTGAACTATGTTCGCTTTCGGTCTGGTTACTGCTTAACGTCACTTCAAATAATAAATTTACAGTTTTGCTCTGCATCTCATAAGTAAGACATGTGATAGCATCTCACATTCGGTGAGCTTAGACGCATTCTATTTTTAGACTCACTCAATGATACTCGACGACTCAAACTGTTCGTCAGACACATTGAGGTAACCGCCGCTCAAATAATGATAGGTCATCTTGCGAACGTTAGTCACGTGTACTAACCATCGCGTCACGGGCGGTTCGACAACGTAGCCCCCTAAAGAGTGATACAATCACAATACAGTTCAGGTACTTAAAATATGCTTGAGTTTCCTCATTAAATTTTTCCTGGAGCATCATTTTGAGATGTGCAAATATACAATTATAGCTGATGACTAGATCTAGAGAATACCGTTCTCTCATTTGGGTACACTTTAAGATGGTTCCCATTTTTCCCCCACTATTTACTGTTTTACTTTATTTTAATTTTTTCAAGGTAGTCACCAAACAGACTAATAACACACTTACAGGCCAATTTTTGCGTTTTTCGTCACTTTCACCACATAATTTTCTCCCTCCCCCGAATGCCAGTTCGACTCACGAGTTTATAGTGAATGTTTCATCTATACTGAGTGAAAAACCTCTTTTATTGTCCTTAAATTGTTTCAAACAACGCTCCGAAAGAGAACATTTTTTCTTTCATTTTTGATTGCACTATTTCAAATGTTAAACTGCGTTTTCAGTTTCAATCTGGTAAACATCAGTTTCACGTCCAAATTTTCATGCAAACTATTGAATATTGGTGCGTGCCTACTGTGCAAAGAATTTGCAAGATTATAAAGAAATTTGAAGTGACTGTAAGAATTACAGATATGATCAGGCCTGTGAATCATCGCAATGTACGCACTGCCGAAAATATCGCTTCTGTTACTGAAATTGTGGTGGATGATCCGAATTTGTCGATTCCACGGCGTTCTCAGTAAATGGGCCTATCTTATCATTATAGCATATTTTGCATTTGGATTTGCACATCCATCCACATACAGTCCATCCAACTCACGCAACAATCACAACACCGTAGATATGATGATTGAATACTAAAGCGAACAAAATTTTCTTCAGCTGTGAAGCTCATTTCTCACTCGGTAGGTACGTCAACAAGCAAAATTGCCGCACATGGGGCTGGGAGAACCCAGAAGTGATGGTGGAAAATCTATTGCATCCGGAAAAAGTGACTGTTTGATGCGCATGACAGTCTAGGAAGCGTCATTGGGCCGTATTTTTTCGAAAATGGCGCTGCAGGAACCGTTGCTGCCAATTCAGAGCGCAATGACCATATGATAGCCGACTTTTTTTTGGCTTGCAGTTGAAGATTATGAACTGGACGGTATCTGTTTTCAACAAGACGGTGCCACAAGCCACACAACACGACCGATTTTGGATTTATTTCATGAGAAGTTTCCAGAAATCGTAATTACACGTTTTGGTGACATCGGTTGTCCATTAAGATCATACGATTTTCTATGTCAAAGACCGTGTTTACGCGGGTATTCCCCAAACACTAGAGCATTTGAAAACCAATGTTCATCAAGTTATCGCCGAGATACTGGCAGAAATGTACGAAAAAGTGTTTGAAAACTGCCTTAAAAGGATCCGCTGCCGCAACCTATCCATAGGCGGTCATTTAAATGACATTGTCCACACATTATAATAAAATATAATAAAATGAAATGATATTAAATGAAATGAAATGAAATGAAATGAAATGAAATAAAATGAAATGAAATGAAATGAAATAGAATAGAATAGAATAGAATAGAATAGAATAGAATAGAATAGAATAGAATAGAATAGAATAGAATAGAATAGAATAGAATAGAATAGAATAGAATAAAATAAAATAAAATAAAATATTATAAAATAAAATAAAATAGAATAAAATAAAATAAAATATAAACTCCATCGAAATCATGGCTTTACTTAGAATTTCGAACATCAGTTTGGAAATCATTTACTGTCGATTACTTGAACTCTCGAAGAGTTCGTCAGGTGAATCGTAGTGATCGTCGCTCAAATAATGATACCATATATGTACACTGGCACAACAAATTCTTGAAGAAGTGCAGAACAAATATCTAAGTAAGTATATAGATAGCATACAAAATATGCTTCTGAACGTTTTGGGACGTATATTGGAATCTATTTATTATGCAAATGTCACTATAGTTCACAAATTATAATGATTTTCCAAATAAATGCTTTGTGAGAATAACTTCGTTGGAACAGCATATTGTAAATATTTCGAAAATATCGTACTATAAATTTTTTTGTGAAATAACATGCAAAGAATAGTAGGTAGTGTTGCGGCTTCCTAAGACTAATTATTGCAAAAGACGGTTTGTTGGAGCTAGGAAAACAAATATAATAAATTTTTAGGGGACTGTCATCAATAGCCTTCATATTAACTTGAGAAAACTTTTATATGGCAGTATTAATTGGAAATAATTTCTTTGTGGTCTAGTTATATAAGCTATAACTTAGAATGACGTAACTTAGTTCCGAGCTCGTTTGTTCTACTTGCCTTACAAATCAAGTATATAATTAGCCTCATCCATGGAAACTTAACACACTCGATGTGAAAAGATTTGGAAAGTAAACTAAGCGGGCTACCTTGATTGTTTTAAATTTACAACAATAAACACTCAACCGAATTAAATTCTGTGGAACGTATTATCTCCTCTTTAATGAAAAGAAAATTTTAATGAAATCACAAGAAAACAATCAGTGATCCGACAATTTCTTTACCATTCTGGCCATTGACTAAATGTCCATAATAATGATTGAATATTAGATATATTGCTAGACCTTTCTTGTTTTTCATCGAGAGTAAGCATAGACATTTTGGGCATTCTTCAGTAACGTTGCCTCATGTTGTCCTCATTGTTTGGGTACGTTATATTATGCCGCCGATTGTTATTGTAGTAAGCAGCGGTGTTGGCGGTTGGGTGTTGGACTTTTAGGGGGGTTTTGTATTACATTCCATCGAAGTAACAAAAAGAAGATGGATTGGCGGTCGTTTATTTTAATGTTTTGTCTCCACAGTTGGTCATGGAGGAAGGTACGTTTGGAAGAGTGGTTGGACGGTCGGTCGGTCAGCCGATAGTTGAGAACCTTTTTTGTTGGTCACCAAACTGAGAAACTAATATGAATTTTTTTTAACAACAAATGTTGCACGTTATGAATGTTAACGTACTCTGGTTTAAAATGTGTACATTCAAAACGAAACAACTAAAACTTAACATATGATTATTTATACACAACAAAGAGACCTTCTAATCTATGAATATCTTTTCTTTCTGTTAAGGTAACTTCAAACAAAACACAAAAGACACCACCACCACCGCGAACGAATCGTGACTCTTTGTTTTTCTGTGCCAGCTCTAGTCAACTCGTTCTCTGACCCAGCCGGGCGACCAAATAGATTTCATGGTTTTAACAAAATCTAAACGCGATCTAATGGAAATGTTTCTGTTTTCCTGACAGGAAAAGGAGAATGCTACAAGGAGAATGCTACAAGCTTTAACAAAGTAATCAGTATATAAAACTTTAGTCACAGAGAAATTATAAGAAATTCAAATGCACACGGTTAGAACTTTTATATAATGTAGTTACTGTTAAGATTAATAGTATCCTTTCACACAGTGCGGTCAGAATTAGAGCTATTTTATCACCTCACTTTTATTATTCTACTCTATTCCAAAAGTTGCAATAAGAAATCTTATCAGTTAATCCATAGAAGCAAATTTTCGAGCAGAACCAATCATGAAAAAAACATGTGCTGAGGAAATTTAGCTCATTTGAAATTTTCGACTATTTTTCTACAATACTTTCGGTACTGTTTCGATACTGCTATGTATGTGATTTAAAATATATATTATCTGTGTAAAGATTATTGACCACAAAAAATCGAAAATGTCAAACCGAACATTTTCGGAGCATTCCCAACGTTTCCATTTGCTATATTTGCATAGCTTGGCATATTGAACGCATTTTTAGCTATTTTTATGTTTAATTCAGTTACAAACAAAAGACAATCACATGATATTTATATATAACTTCGAGCAAATGTTACTTTTACATATAGTTATGCTGTTGACTGATCATGGCAGAATGCTTAGAACATGCAACTATTATGCACGTAATGACGGGTTAAAGTCCCGATACTACCATCTAATTTTATTTGAGTAGAAATTTTGTACTTTTATGTTAAACCATTATAAAGGAGTCACCTTGTGTCATACGATAGCATTTCCTGAATTAGGATATAACGTGTTATGATCAGCAAATTTATTTGTCAAATTTATTTTTAGGGATTCCACCAATAGAAAATTATATGTCTATGAAATTGGAAGCGCAGTTACCCGCCTCATTCTTATTGATCCATATTATCTTACGTTTACCAAACTTCGGCTGAAAAATTATTTCATATCGGTTATTCCGTGCAAGACTGTCGCAACTGCAAAATTTACATATTTTGATTTATTTTTGTGGTACGGTAGTCGTGGCATTACTGCGCCCTCTTTTCATGTCGACTAACTTATAGCAATAACGTTTCTCGTGCCTTTTGTAACAACAAGTATAAGCAACTAACATTCCGTAAAGTATATAAATTCCAGATGTTCATAAATATCTATGTCGCAGGCCGCCTCCCTGTTGAAAGCATGAGGTCGCACTGCTTAAGTTATGAGACTGAAAGTTTGATTAGAATATCTCATAATCACAGGCAGATTAATTTCGAAATTGAACTAAATTAAAGCTGTAAAATAGAAGTTGACCACACAGAGGCTGAATCCACCTGGAAAAGAGGCAGTTGAAGAATACAGCAATGGGCGATCCTCACACAAAATTTTCTTAAGCGAACATTCCAATTGTGGGAGAAGGTATTGAAAAATACTAAAAACGAATGTCCGCTAGAAAACAACAAGTTATATATAATAAAATAGCATGGGCCTGTACTTTGTCCACGCCAAATTGGTCCAAAAGGAAAAACTTGCTTACATCTGATTCCGAGGAAAAAACATTAATATTTAACTGTCGACGAAATTATATCTGATATTTTTTACTTGTTTCGTATTAATGACTATAAGTGAGCTTACATGCATTTCTACTGGTTGTCCCGTTGAAAGCGAAATGCTGTTTAATGACTGTTTCAAACGTCTGAGAAGCTTTTCCTTGTATTGTTCATTATTCGACTACCCGAGGTGTTCTCCGGCGCATTGAGATGACCGCCGCTCGAAGTAAGGCATATATTACAGTACAGTGACTGGAACTCACATTTATAAGCACCGAAATTCCATACGGATAAATATCTCTTCAAATCTTCAAAAATGTCTTAAAATCTCAAAATAATACATACGATGATGATCAATACGTGTAGCATTTGGATAGACGCAAAGCCAACAGAAGTTCCGCGTTGCCGAAGTAAACAGCCAACGCCATGAATTGCGGATAATGTATTACAATATAATTGTGAATGGCAAAAACGTTCTCTGTCGTGCATAGTATATCGTTTTTTCAATAAAATAATCGCCAAATCCTGTTTGTTGAATTTCTTCGTGATCACGTCTACAAATGGCGTGGTTATACACAAATCAATTTTCTTACTGAAGTGAATTCACTCATTAGTGCCACCAGATAGAGGAGCATGTCATCAACTCCTTCTTTTCATACATCATATGGGTAGTATGCGAAATGGGATTTTTTAATGCCTCGGTGACCACGCCCACAGTAGAAGCAGTGGCTTGCAGATGTATATGAATTCCGATATTTCTTTCTAGCATCTATATAATACCATACCATCGTATATTGTTTTCGGTTAAAGAACAAATGATAAAATCATTGAAATACTTTTTAAAAATATAAATTTTTCTAGACATGTGTTCACTCCTTGTTTTGCACGTTTTTTCCTCCATTGGACCAACTATTTCTAATTAAAGTGAGTTCACCAACTTGTAACACCAGATATGTGAATATGTCAGAAACAATTTGTTTCATGATAAAATAGATATTTTTAGTATGCCTCGGTGACCACGCCCACAAAAAGAATAGTCGTTTAGAGAATTACAGTAGTTTTTTCAGAATCTGTCTATGCCCTACCCTATATATTGTTTTTGGTTAAAACACAAATCATAAAATTATCGAAATAATTTTTAAAAATTTAAATTTTTCTAGAGATGTGTTCAGTTCTAGTCTTTGCAAGTTGTTTTTCACCTTGGGCCAATCTTCTCGAACCTAGCTTCCCTATGAAAATTTCAGCCCTTGGAGAATCCAGAAGTGATTGTGGAAAAGCCATTACATGCGGAAAATGTGACGGCTTGGCGCGCATTATGGTCTGGAGGTGTCATTGGGGAGATATTTTTTTCAAAAACTGCCTCAAAAAGATCCACTGCTGCAACCAATCCAGAGGTCTTTTAAGTGATGTTGTGTTTCGAACATAATGACAAGGTCCAAACATTATAATGAAACAAAAGCTTCACCGAAATAATAGCTTTATGTGTATTTTATTTAACTTCACTTTTCAAGTCGGAAATTGAAAACATGTTACTTTGTTAAAGAATTGGAATTATTTACTTTTCATCCCTTAATACAGGATGGCGCAATAAAACGTGCATATTTAAAAAATAGATTGAAAAATAAATGCAAAAGGTATGGTTAAAATAAATCTAAGGCATTGTAGAGTAATAAATGGAGTTTATTTTTTAAAAATAACACCATCTAAATGGTGACCCCCCTCTACGACGGCACTCCTCTAACCGCAAACGAAAATTATTGAAAACTTTCTTCAGCTATACTGATGTAATGGCTGCCATTTCACCACGGATATTCTCCTTGAGCTGAACGATGTTTCTTGGATTATTACTGTAGACTTTGTGTTTGAGGTATCCCCACAAAAAAAAAGTAAAGAGGCGTCAAGTCTGGACTACGTGGGGGCCATGGGATATCACCTCTTTTCGAAATCAGACCAGGGAACATCTGCTTTACCACCGCCATGGAGTCATTTGATGTGCGGCAGGTAGCTCCATCTTGTTGGAACCAAGTTCTGGAATTCACTATTCTTGAACTTTCAATTTCTGGACCCAAAAATCCGTCCAACATCTCAACATAGCGTTCCGTATTAGCCGTGACGTTTTGGCCCCGTGCATTTTCGAAGAAAAAAGGACCAATTATTCCTCTGCCAGAGATTGCTGCCCATACTGTCACTTTAGGACTATGCAATGGTTTCTGGTGTTTGATTTTGGGATTTTCATTGTTCCAGTAACGACAATTTTGACGGTTTACGAACCCATTCATAAGGAAATGAGCCTCGTCAGAGAAAAGGATATTGTCAAAACTGGAAAATCGATTAAGCATTTCATTAGCAAATGCGAGCCTTGCTATGAAGTCAGACTCTTTCAATTCTTGTGTTAATTGCAGCTTATATGGATGCAGTTTAAGATCCAATGTTAAAATTCGTTACAAACTTCGTCGCGATAATTGTAAGACAGACGATCTCTTGCGAGTCGACATTTGTGGATTTCCTCGTACTGACTCCATAACTCTCTCAACATTGTCTTCGGTCCTAGATGTTCTTGGGCGACCATTTGCTTGTGGTTTAAATGTTGAACCGGTCTCTTCAAAACGCTTTACCCATATTTTAATTAAATTAGCACTCGGAGCTTCCCTAATTCGCCGTAGTCCATATTCAGCACAAAATAGTCGCCTAGTAGCAATATATGAACGAGAGTTATCGTAAAATGCGCGCACGCAAAATGCGCGACGCCTTCCGTCGAAGTGATTCATAGCGACTTTTCTACCCAGCAAAAAAAGATGATGCAATATGCACGTTCTAATGCGCCACCCTGTAGTTGTCACTTTTTTCTATTTTAGAGCTGCATGCGCATCTCTTTTTATTTAAACTGCGTTCGAATCTAGTATGAACCTTTTCTATCCAGCTTTTCAGCCATCTATCCATCTATACATCCACCAGTCGTCGTTGTCCATCCATCGATCTGGTCGGCCGTCTTGTGTCGTGTGAATGCCATTGTGGGACTTTCTTTTCCTCTGTTGTTTGTTAGCGTAGTGTTGTCTTTCTTTGGAGTGTAAGGTGCACATTAGTAGTAATTTTTAATGGGTTATTATATCATACGGATGATTGTTTTGTCCGTGAGTCTATCCATTTATCTGGCCCGGCCTGCACGCCCTCCATCATGACTTTCTTCCATTGTTTGTGTTCAGCTTTAGCGTCATCGATGTGGTGTCGGGGTCGTGGTCGTTGTCGTCGTCGACAATGTTTGGATTTCTGGTGGTGACCTCTAATATTATTATGCGACTGATTAGTCTTTCCGTAGATGTTTCTTGTTTGCTGGGTCTCGTCTAATTCTGTTAAGTGTTTAAATATTTAAATCAGTTGTGTTTCCATCATTTGTACGGTCAAATCTCGTTTGTATATTGTGAGATCTTTTGTATTGGAATGAAATCGGTTTAATTTCTTTTATAATTATTGTGTTAAAACTTCGGTAAAATTGATTTATTTCGTTATACATACATACATACATACACATATGTGCGTAGCTGGGTGTAAGCGTTTCTGTATGTGTGAGAGTTTTGTCGTGTAAATTGATTTGAAGATACCGAAATTTTAAGCCATGACTTGAGATTAATTGCTTACGTCATATAATGTTCTTATATAGAATCGTCCTTCTTACCCGTTTTGTCTACATGCAGCCGCTTTGTTAAATTTTTTAATATTAAAAAAATCTCAGAAGTTATGTGGCATTTGTACTGTCTATAATGACCCTTTTCAATGGCACCTGAATTGATTTTATAGCCATTCAACTTTTGTTTAACCAAAATGATTAACCGAAGTCTTATACTAACTATGATTGTTGGTTATTCCGAATTTCTATTACTGATATAAACTGATTTATGGGTGCCTAAATTTAGTTAGTTTTGCAGTGGATAAAAATTCCAAACCCAAAATGTTACCAAACCCGTTACGTTTACATCTGAAGTTATTTTCGATAACGTGATGGAAATGGTGACTGATAATCATCATTTACGTTGAAGAGAAGTAGACGTTGATTTTACTGTGCCTCAGGAATCAATTCGCACTATTTAACCCGACTGTTTGGGTATAAAATGCGCTGTCGCTCGATTAGTTGCGAAATTCTTGCAATTTTTTTTTTTTTTTTTTTTTTTTTTTGTCGGAATGCCAGGGAACCAAAGAGGTGACAGTACTATGACAGTCCTAATCCAAATCACATCTTAAGCACTACCTATATGTAGGGTCTGAAAAAAGAACTTTAATCCTATGTACTCGAATACTGTAGCTAAAACAGTAAGGAACCAAAGCGCACTGGTTACTAACTGCGTTCTCTATGCTTCTGCGTGATCGCTACTGAAGTGGATGAGACAAATCTCAATTTTTTTAATACATGCACTTGCTAAGGAAGGTCGAACCTTGTTTTACGAAGTTTGTCTACATATTTTTTCGACGGGATGATCCGATTTTTAATCAATCTGTTAACCGGTATCAGTATATAATTTTTGGAAAAGAAAATCTTCGCTGATAACTATATCGGACAACTATATATTTCAGAGTATTATCAAATTGGATTTTCTAAAGAAAAGAATTATATACACTCATCTTTTGCCAACTTTTTCTTTTGGGCAGACCCATAAAATCCGCATCCCGAAAAGTATTTTCAGTCTAATGTTATTTAATGTATACCCAATCCGCAACTTTCAGTGGATATCTGGGCTTATTGCTTCTACCAAGTACTTCTTTGCATAGTCATCAGTAAAACAAAATAGTATCACATTCTTCGCAAGTTTTCTATTGCAGATTGTTCGCTGAAGTATCATGTTTTTTTAGTTAATTAATAGCAGTCACTTATACAAGCTGTTGCAATGTATGGGATGCATTTCCTGACAAACTTGGCAAATACACAAGTATGCATTAAAAAAGCGATATTGCTGAAATACAACCCCGAAACAAAACGCGATCATTAACATCTACTAAAACTCAATTTATTTCCACACCTCCAGCAAAACAAATCCAACAAGATTCCCAATATTGTAAACAATTTTTAAGTATTTCCTGCCAAACATTCATTCATCATCATCTCCCCAAAACAAAAAAAAAAGCGTAATAATAATAATAATGGAAACAACAACAACTCGGAGATACACGTGCGCTGTTTCACCAAGACCAAAAGGCAAAAATTTAGCAAAAATCTCCTCAAGAAACACTATGACGATCAACGCCATAGCCAGCCACCATCTCCATCTCCATCGCCATCATCATCGTCAGCCTCATCTGGAGAACAACAAGCGCGACCATAATCATCATCAAGATCTTCATGTTGGTGTTGTAGTTAGTACTTGGACTGGTCTTAGTACAACACCGAGTGTCGATTGAAATAAATATAACGAATTATCTTCAGATTCATCTTTGGAAAAATAATACATATAAAATTAACTATAATTGCAAAAAAAAAAAAAAAAAAAAAAAGAAATACAGATCCTGGCCTTACAGACGGGCTTGATATAGCTGCGCAAGGAAAAAGAACCAAAGCCGAAAAAATCGCAAATTCGAGAATGAAAAATGGTTGTTGGGCAAAAGTTTAAAGGTCGACATTCCGATATGCAACATTCGTCCACATACACACACATGAATGCGACGTTACACTGGAGACGAATGGATGATTGCATGACGGGACAGACAACCGGACGGACATGTGAAAAGGCGGATGGATGTATGGCCCAGCAGACGGATGAACGGACAGACGGATATTCATGAAACAGGAATTCAAAGCATTCATTTTGGTTTGTTCTGTATGTGCTTAAACAGACGCAATATATGGGTGATTTAGATTTAGCAAACAACATCGAAAATAATGATACGCTCACTAACAAAAAACAAAAAAAAAAAAAAAAACGCTGAAAATAAAGATGACGATCATCGTCACCAGCATCAACATCATCATCACCGCCATCTTCATCAGCTAAACAACCGAGAACATAACAACATTACATGCAATACCTCTAAAAGACTGCACTACGGCCACCAATCTGACTTTTAGCGCGATGCACAGTGGGCGAAAATAACAAATGTCTATGTTAATAGATTAAGAATTACGAATAACGTACGGGATGAATAGTGAAAGTACTAACGCTCATATATATTTCACATATTGAGCACCATTGAAATATTAAAGTCCACTTCCTTTAAAAGAAGCGATTGCTTTCAATTTTTTACATATAACAAACTTTATACTGAAAATTTTGATAGACTTGTTGATCTTCTACAAAGCTTCGAGGCACACCCGCCATCAGTCCAGACAATATGTTTATACTTATCAAAAATAATGACAAGTTTATCCACTTTTTATACTTGTACATTTATACTTATAACGTTGTGTCGGAACACCAAAGAAACTGTACTTCCCCACATGTGAAAAGTTGTGCAACGAACTTCGTTTATAGACTTAAATTTCGTTTATAGCAAAGCTTATTCAGATTTCGAAGCAAAAGTTATTAACTGAAGTAATAAATGTAATTCTGTTGTTCATTTCTTTATAGTTGTTTCTTCTCTTTTCATATGATTTCTCATCAAAAGCTCGGGACTGCAAATGAAAATAATTTTATTCTTAAAAAGTTGGGCATGAGAATAGTGTCAATGTAAATTCTGAAATTGCGAGGCCTAAACATGTATTAATACTAATACATGATATCTGCATTAGGTTATGAAGAACTGTTTAAACTCTGAAAAAAAGTAAAGAATGGTGATAAACGCCACTTAAATATATGGTTAGATTGGCCAGACATTCAGAAGGCGCATTGCAAACAGAAAATAATTTAAAAAAAAAAAAAAAAATCATGATCGATTTCTGTTGTAAAAATCAACAAATGAAAATAGAGACCGATTTTCATATCAAAGTTGCCTTCCGTGGAAGAATAATTTAAAAAAATAATTTTTTAACAAATATTTCCTAGAGAAAACAATAAATCAAAAAAAGTATACTGAAGGCTCTAATACCATTTTGAATATCAATGTAAATATCAATAAAATATTTGAATATCAATAAAAATGAAAAAACTTATACCACAAACTTTTTGATTTGTGTTTTCATGATTGAAAAAACAAAAGTCAATCTCCCCGGATTCCGTTCAGTAAAAAAATTAAAATTAAAATTTACAAAACAATTTCATACCTTGCGGGTTGCCCTAAAGCTCTCTCATAACTTCGAATCCGCCTGGAATTTGATGCTACTTTCGTCAATTTTTCGCTTGGATGGATCGCAGATACTGTATGAGCTTTATGGTTTTTATCTTTTTTCTCCCGAAAATTGATATTTAAATAACTATTTCGTATTAAAATTATTATAACTTTGAAAAATTTCGATTGAAACACATCCTTTACAATTGAATATTAAAATTTGTAGCCTGAAATCATTGCTACAAATGTCAAGATATCACTCTCCCAAAAATTGTACTCTTTTAATCAAATCTTAATAAACAAACGAGCATAGCTAGAATACGCATAGAAAACGAAAAGTTTTAACACACTTGTTTTCATTAACGTATGTCATTATTACTGCGTGCGAATGTTTACCTTTTAACTCCTTAGAGCCTTTCAACTCCGAATCTGTTCGTTTGAAATGATTAGAGAATGACGATATTTTATATTTTATTTTAATCGACTCCTCTAAATACGAGTACTCCATTTTAACAATCTGCCCTGTGCTTAGTAGTTCAAAAATTACGTCGATATCAAACGAAAATTAAATGCAGTTGTAAGATAGCTGTCATCAAAGTTTCAGGCAAAGTATGCTGCTAAACAAGTTATGTATGGATTTTAATAGTTGCAACTTTATTTTAATACTAGATATGAAAATAATTTCAATGGTCATGTCTAATCCACTGTGCAATGACCACTACTAACGTTGTATTCGTTTTCTCGCTGGCGGTGACGATGATGGTATGGATGGCAGGCAGCATGATGGCATGGAATGATGGTTTCGGTTCTGAATGCATGAACATGCAAATGCCAAAATGTATCAAATTTCACATACAATCATCATAAGAATCACAGAAAAAATGTACAGATTGTGTTGTGTGCAACATTAACAGCAAGAAAAAAAAAATGACTCAACGATGATGAAGTAAAGGCCTCCAAAAATCAGAAAAGAAAAAACTCATTTGGACTTTATGCAACAACAAGGAAAGGTATGTTAAGGCGAACGGAGTATAAGTAACGTCTCAGTATGAAATCAAACAATATCACAGAATCATTTGCAACAACAATTTGCAACACAAAACAAATGAAACGCAACCAATAAAAAATGCAACAGCGACCAAAAATGCTGTTGCGAAATCAGTGATTTCACGCTGACGATGAACGATATAGACCTATAAAAGCTAAGGGGCGTGATTTTAGAAATGTTAACGTAACAATTTGATTATGTTTCACAGCCAAGAAATATTGAAGGAAATTGAAGATTTCTACGTGTTCGGCAAAAATGTTGAAAAATGGTTTTCAGTGAATTTAACCTAAAAGAGTAATTGGCTGAAGCTAAATTTCTAGTTCTGCATTGAAATGCAGATAACAATTTTGTAAAGCAGATTATCGATCGTCATCAGACATCGATTGCAGTATATATTTCATACGGCAGAATAGATTTTGATATCCGGGAAAAATAATTCTATGTAGAAGAAATCTAATATCTAAAGATAAATTTTATAATTGTTTTCAAAAAATGTGTGTCATTTCTTAATTATTATTCACATGTATTATTATTTTCTTTAGTTTAGACCAGAAATGATAAAAGTTATTGACCTAACGAAGTTTGCGTTTTATGAAATAATACCCTCTTTTGCTTTGTTGCTGTTTTTCCCCTGTATTGCCGGCATATTCAAATTCAATGGCCAGCAAATGACCAACATGACCATGTACCCCAGAGAACAATATTAAACGTTGATTACAGTATAGTTAAAAAAAAAGCTGAAGCCAATAACACAAGTTCTTGCAACAAAACGCATTATGATTACAGCGCTACATCAACTAGTAAACTGTGGAAGTTCAACAAAGTTAACAGGTGTGCTTTTTACGGATACATTTCATGGATATGATTCTATTCGTTTGTAAAATCTACCATAACTAATGTTGTATCACCGTTGTCATACAGATAATGGAAAACGGTTGCAATCAGACATGTTGTTGACGTTTGTCTAATCCCCTAATCCATCGGCATCACTATCATAGTCATCAACACGGACAGCAACATGTCCACAAACGGCGATATTATGTGATGTGGTGAGGGGTGTTACTAAATTTGTTAAGACATAAAACCTTGGAAAATTTGCGAAATTTTGTAAATTATCTATAGCTCTTCTTGCGAACTCTTGCTACAATTTCTTATGCTCTAATCATAGAAAAAATTAAAACTACTATTCAATTCCCATTATGTAAATACGGTAATTGTAATAATAAATCAACCAAAGTTGTAGCACACTTAGGTTAATTTGCCATTAATGTTAACTAGTATTAAGAAAAGGACTTAATTCATTCAATTTATAATAGATTTATCTGCAGTATAGTAAATAAATCATAACCATTAATTTCCTAATCATAAATTTCATTAATAGCAGTTACTGCGTGTTGAAATGAATGAATGAACTATTGAATAAAATACAGAATAATATTCTATAGGAAAAGTTTCTACCAAGATGTCTTTGCATATAGAAAATTACTTCAAAAACATTTATATTTGAAAAGTTTCTTTAAAAAAACCTTTTTTATGAAAAGTTTCCTCCAAAAAGCTTTTCGGTTTGAAGTTTATTTTTTCTAAGAGACTGTTCAATGGCTTCTAAGGAATACACTTTTTTATATGAATTGCAGTCTTTCAATATAATTTTCTTAACAAAAAGTTTCTTCGAAGAAAAATTTCTACGCGATATTGTCATTCCAAGACTCATTTCTATGCAAGATGAGTCGTGTAAGTATTCTTTTACAGCAGAAAATATCTTCCAGAACAATTTTCTATATAAAAGTATGTCTTCCAAGTCACTTTTCTATATAAAAATTATATTCCAATATACTTTTCCATATGAAATTTATCTTATGCAAAATGATTTTCAGGACATTTTCTATAGGGAAGTGGCTAAAAACCATTTTGCAAGAACTGAAAGACGCTTTTCTTATTGCATATTGAAAATTATGTTGAATAACTTTTATCGTATTGGCTACAGAAAGTACTACGTATTTTATTGATCAGTTTCTTGAAAGATACTTTTTATGGAGACCAGAGTGTTGGTAGATCACTTTTGAATATAACACTGTTTTGAAGGTACATCATTCAGTCTTGGAATACACTTTCCATATATGCGACTGACTGGGGAAACACTATTCATTTAGGATATACGTTTTACCAAATGACATAAAAAATTACCATAACATATATACTCGTCTTGTAAGATTCTCTTTTATAAATCAAAATTAAAACCATATAAAATTTTATATTTTTTTGGTTGAACAGCTTTCAAATTATTTGGATAATTGGTTTGGTTATTGAACTAGTTTTTAGCCCCTCCAATCGCGGTTATGATTCAGTTCCGTGTTTCAGTTTATAAAAAATATCTAATCAGAACCCGAATTGTTTGGCATCATTTAATATAACATTTTACATTTTGAAATTCACTTTATGTCATAAATTGTTTTAGTTTTTTTTTTAGAATTTAAGACCTGTTATAAACCTGGCAAAATATGATTTCTTGACCCTTGTCAAAGTTTGTAAAAAAAATTCGATTGACTCGCTGTACATATGAGAACACAAACTCGAAGATGACTCTAAAAATAATTTTTTTATCTCGAGTTTCTAAATTTACTCAAAATATATATCCAGAAATTTATTTTTTGTTTATAAGAATTTATTCAGCATTCAAAGTTCAATTTCATTATTAGTGAAGCCCCTTACCTGTTCTTAAAATTTTACAAAACTAAGAAGACTTATAAAACCAATATCCCATTTTTTTGCGGTCAGCAATGGAAGAAGAAATCTTTTTTTACACCGAATATTCACGTAGATATATCAGAAGCACGAGTCAAGTTGGGAAAACTGCTTCCAGTCCTCTGGAAATGCCTGTGGACAGCCACTGACATCTTGAATATTTAGATGTAATTCCGCCATTTGCAAAATCTATATCAGTTCAAGCCAATAATTTATAATGTAATACACTGTATATATAAATGTATTCGTATCTTGTTAAGGCTATACAGACAAATGTAATCAATGAAATTTAAATTTCGTAGCAAGTTTCTGCTTTGTCTTAATGATCCTAACAAATGGACAGCCAATTCTGTCAGAAATACCATTTTACACAATATTAAGATTCATTGTTTTATGTCATAAGTTGCTCTGCTTATGTTTATATTATCTACATCTTGTCGGCACTTCAGCACGATCATGTCCTAATCTAAAATTCAATTTTGACATTTCGCAAAACATTGCTGGGAGTCCTTATTAAGCAAGTCCAGTGATGGTGGTTACGCTCCAGATGTCAATCAATATATCACATTTTGCAACGTGCACACAAAAATCGTGGTTTAGTTTTCGTCTCGTACAGCATTTCAAATTCTTGTGTATCGAAATTTATTGCATTCTCTAATTTCACTTTCAAATTCATACATGTCAGCCACATTTCATGACATGTCATTTGACTACAGCAACAACATCATCACAAAGGTGTTAAGTTATATTAAGAATACAGCTTTCTGACACTTCCAGCAACAGTGTCCCCAGCACCATCGAGAATTGAGGCAACACAAGCGACAGGAATAAAAGAGGCCAGAGATGACACTTTGGCTGGACAAATGAAATTGAGATGCCACACAAGACAGCTAGGCTTGAAACCCTCAGCAAGCGTGGACAGATTAAATGACTCCAGCATGTGAAGAGCGGAACAAGCATGAAAATAATAAAAAGCAATAACACCATCTTGTTTTGTTTACCAAATAATAATTTTTTCTACTTCTTCTTTTTTGAATAAGGATGGAGATGATAGATATTTGGCACGAAAAAGAGGGAGGCCTAGAAGTGGAGAGAATCACTTTTATGGGCTAAACATTTGAATAATTAAAAACTATATTAGTTTTTCGTCAATGCAAAAAACGTTGTAGTTTTTAATATACCAAGCAGAACAATACATATGGGTGAAATTAGAAAAATTGGCATGTTTCCAAACCAGCCCACTTCGATTCACTTTTTTTTTCACATATTGTTTTGGACAGTCTTACCACGTATATGCGCTTACATATTAAAATTCAATGCTGTTTGCGAAATATCGCTGGGTTTGAAGAACCAAAGGATTACCTTCATAATCGCACAGAAGAAAGGCGAAGAATTTATTGCAAGTACCGTAATAGAGCTAAATCAATCATGCGAAAATGTAAAAGAAAATATTTTGCTCGATTGTTTGGAGGTTTGGATTCTTCTGGATTATGGCGTGTTATAAAGAATATAGGTTGTTCTCGTGAAACCCTGATATCATATGAGGACGATGTAAACAATATAAATGATTGCTTTGTTCGTGCTGTTGGTTCTGGAAACCTGTATAATACTGATTTTAGTGTAGATAATTTGAGTGATGATGAAAACTCATTTTCATTTAGTAGTGTCAGTGATGCTGACGTACTGGAGGCTTTAGGTAGAGTAAAATCGAAATCTGTTGGCATTGATGGTATTCCTATTCAGTTTTTAAAAATTATTTATCCATATATCTCGGATCTGGTGGTACATGTACTTAATTCAATATTAATGAGCTCCGTATTTCCATCAGCCTGGAAAACTGCGCGCGTTGTGCCTATCCCAAAGTCTGAAATTATCAATAGTCCAGAGGATTTACGACCAATTTCAATTCTACCAGTGTTGTCCAAAGTTGCTGAGCATATTATGAAAAGCCAAATGCTTTGTCATGTTCGCAATCATATTTTCCAGTCTCAATATGCTTTTCGGAAAGGATATAGCACCACGTCCTTATTATTACATCTTACTGACACTGTGAGACAAAATATTAATCGTGGATATCAAAATGTTTTAATTTCTTTGGATCTTACCAAAGCATTTAATAGTATTTGTTTTGCAACTATGATTGAAAAATTGAAATTTAATTTTAATTTTTCCAGATCCGCTTGTAGACTTGTAATGTCGTATTTATCTAACAGATCTCAATTTGTGGAGTTGTTTGGTGCACGTTCCAACTGCCTTGAACTCACATCTGGCGTCCCACAAGGATCGGTCCTTGGTCCACTACTTTTTGTACTTTATATTAACGATATTTCTGCAAGCATTAATTGTAGCACGTGCAATTTATTTATGTTTGCGGATGATATTATGCTCTTATTTTGTTCAGATCGTCCATCATACTCTTTGCAAAGTGAAATAAATGATTGTCTTAATAGTATTCTGACATGGACTATCAGAAATTCGTTACAAATTAATCCGTCTAAGACCAAGGCTATTCTTTTTGGTTCTGCCAATTACCTAGAATCGGATCTGGATATATTTTTGGGAACGACAAGGATTGACTTTGTTAGTCATCACAGGTGTTTGGGAGTACTTATTGATAGTAAGTTAGCATTTGAAGTTCATATTAATAGTGTTCACCGGAGAATATATGGTCTTTTACGTAGGCTTTATTCTGCTGCTGCTTTCTTGCCGCTTACAATAAAATGTAAATTGGCTTATGCTATACTTATGCCTCAGATTTTTTATTGTCTTGAAGTGATATCAGGAACTAATGTTGAAAATCTATCAAGATTGAAGAGAGCTGTGAATATTATTGTACGGTTTGCCTATAATATTCGCAGAAGGCAGCATATTTCCGAACATGTGAAGAAGTTCTTGGGATGTTCTTTTGAGAGGTTTGTACAGTACAGAAATTTATTTTTATTTTACAAAATAGTAAAAAGTGGTATACCGGCTCCTTTATGTAATACCTTCAACTTTTCTCATTCGAGTAGAAGACCTCAGGTAATAATACCAAGAATTTGTAATACCATGTTTGAAAAATCATTTATAGTACGAATTGCACGAACTTGGAATCAGTAAAGACATCGTCATATCCAATGTTAGGCTACGATTGGAAAATGGGTCGTAGTTCCACCCATTCTACCCAAAGATTTAAAGGGCCATATAGGTTATATTTTAAATGGGAAGTTGAGTAACGATTATCATCTCATTGTAATGGCGGCGATGCAGCAGGGCCCGGTTCGGATAGTCACCTATATTTGTAAGTCTTACGTTTAACAGAGTTAAACCAATATATCCCACGCTAAATGTGATATATGTTACATAACATATTTTTTAACGATTCCCACAATTTTCATAAATATTTCTTATACATAATATACGAAAATATGTTAAGCGTTACTAATATTATCAATTGATAACAGATTGCACGATAGTGTTGAATCAATAACCATTGTTATATTTTTCGTTCTTTGCATACTTTTCTCGTTTCGCATAACCCAAAACCTAAACATACAAACACCACGAAACCGGCAAGAAACCGAAATAAGTTTGATTTATGACCAATTGTCAAATTATCCTTTATAAGTCATTAATATTTTTGTGTGTATTAAATTATTTTGTGGTTAGACAAAGTGTTCTTCTCTGGCCAGTATCTGCCTGCTCGAAAGAAGGTGTCATTTGGTGTTATCCTGATGATTAGGCTCTTCGTCGCACTCATTCCCATCTGGCTCCGAGGAGTTACAATTCTGTTTAATATCGTCTCTGCAAATTATTATTGTCGCACAGAATAGTTGATTATGCTATGATTTTATTTCGTTGTATTTCGATTGCGGTCGAATGTGAAGTTGGATTTGCGCACAAACTTGTTAAAGTCAAGAATTTGTCTGACCGTCTAGGTGCCTCACTGTACGTATATTCGCACTTTGTTTTTTTATAAAACATATTACGTATATTTTCTTGGTACATCTTAGGTTCATTCATTTTGTCAGTCAGTCACCTTCACAGTCACTCACTTCCAGATGATTATCTTATGATTATGTTTATTTTTATTGTTTTCTAGATTTCGATATACATTTTGAGGTTTATGACGACGGCAATATGACTCTCAATGCTATTCTCGTCGTTGTCGTTGATTGGAGCTGGAAAGGACGACGGAATCTCGATAGGGCTGCTTGAATGTCAGAATTTTAGTCTTTAGGCAAACATACTTGTGTGTCGTGTTTTTTTTATTTATACTACGTAAACATATGTAATGTGATATTTAGTTAACTCTTGTTTGGACATCTGATTTTTGTTTACTTATTCAGGAGAGTTCGAGCCCTGTAAAACCAGTTGAATGTTATTCAAAGGATCGTTTGATTTTGGGTAGATGCTCGTAAATTATTTCAAATGTTTATCTGTAGTCAATGCAGAGGATATCGTGGTTGCACATTCAGAGGTGTGAATAAGAGCGTATTGTGTTCATAATACATTGCTTAATTGTGATTATGATTTGTCTACTACAGGTATTGAAACATACGAGGGCGGTCCCAAAACTAGTCGACCTAACAAAGAGGACTCAAAAAAGTTGGAAAGAATTTTCTTTATTTTTCAACACAATCTCCTTTTGGCTCGATACAGTTTTTCCACCGATATTCAATAACTTCTATACACTGTTTATAGTCAGAACTGTCAAGCTGCTTAAAATTACCATCAATCGCAGACTCCAACTCTTCATTGCTAGCAAATCTTTTACCACCAACCTATTTTTACAAGTTTGGAAATAGAAAATAGTACGAGTGAGCTAAATCTGGCGAATAAATAATTCATAAATTTTGCATTTCGCAATAGTGGATGTATGAACTGGAGCATTGTCTTGATGAAAAAGTTAGTGGCAGTTACATTGAACTTACATGCATTCTATTTTTAGACCTGCTGTAAAAGATTCAGAATAACAGTTTGAAAATCTTTTACTAGACTTGTCAATTACTCAACCACTCAAAGTTTTCGCCAACCACATTAGTTGTATCGGAGCTCGAACCAACGATCATATACATGACAATCGTCCAAGTTAACCATGGCTGTCAACGTAATTTGGTGTTTCCTGAAATTAGCTAATTGAGCCGCAATTTTATAATAACAGGCCTGCATTTTTAAATAATACATTGCTGAACTGTATGGTGTCATAAAGGTGCCATAACTATTGGAGTTCATTTATGTTTTAAATATTTCAGAAATGTTAACTCGAGTAGTCAAGTAATCGGCAAGTCTTGCTAATGCTTCACAATATGTGACGATCAGAATCGTCGCTAAAGTGTAGGTCCTATTGAGTGAGTCTAACAATATAATGCATGTAAGCTCAAATTTATGGGGTGCAGTGGAATTTGTATGTATCCTATACCATTTATTCCTCAATTAAAAGCAATGTACGATGCTAATGCGTACTTATCCTAGCTTATGGAATTTTTAAGTGATCGATTTATTATGGAGTAGTTAATGGTTGAAAAAATTTAGGTTTTTGGCGTGGCCACTTATTTTACAGCAAACCGGTACATTGTCCTTGATATTATGGACTACAACCCATGGTGGTGGATACGTAATCTTCGGGTTGATCGCACTTTTAGCGCCAGCCAAATTTTGCGCCTATTCTCATGTTTTGTTATACGCAATAATCTATCAAAGTCATCCATTGTGCTCCGATGGGTTGAACTGGAAGAAGAGCACTTCCTTATATATGCTTTTATTTTCACTTCAACTTTCTAATGCAACTGCTAAGAATATAGGTTTACATTACTATATTTATTAACTCCTTTTAAACCCACTTGTGTCTTTGTCACCTTTTGCCAGCAGAAATCCACAGTTTTGACAATCTCTTGGCCCGATGTTTCACCGAAAAATGCTAACCTAACATAATCTGAAGAGTGTCCAACAATCGGACTGTTAGTAACTGAGTTATGTTTTCGACTCTAATCAACTGAAACATTTGCATAAAATTAACTTTCCACCCACCAAATTTCATCTCCGGTCATCCATTGCCGGAGCGTGGAGGGTATTATTTCAAGTTTTCCACGCTTCAGGAATAAGGGCAATCTCCTGTAAACTATAAATACAGAGTGGCGCACTAATCTCTCTACAAATACGAAACGGGGGTCAATGGGGATCATTATTTAAAGATGTTGAGGAGTTATTTTTACCCAAAACTGCGCCGAGACGTATTCGTTTCAACAGCATTTGGTTCCAGCAAGATAGAGCAACAGCGCACACATAGTCAACCGGTGCTCCAACGAAATTTCCCAAACAAATATCCAATAACTTCACAAACTAACCAGACAGCACCAGACTTTTTTTAAGAGGTTATGTCAAGCAAGAGGTGTACAAAATGAAACCAAGGAATTTGACTAAATTGGGAAGATCCCAATTTCAACACTTCAGGCCGCAGTGAATAATTTTCTGATCAGGTGTCGCATATGCGCGAATGAGCATATGGAGGTCATTTACGGTCTATCGTCTTCAAAATCAATTAGCTGTATAAAATGAAATTACATTTTTTGTATAATAAAAAAATAAATGGAGTACATTAATTAAAAAATAAAGTTATTTGAATTTTTAATTGTAGCACAATTGGCGCGCCACCCAGTATATAATGGAAAATACCAAGAGCTTCTAATTTCCCTAATCAAGCCACGCAAACATCACACACAATTACATCACACGCAATTACTATTATAAATATCATACATACATAGGTATACCAGCCTCCAACTGCGAAAAATATTCGTTTAAGGATTACATATAATGAATTTAAATAAATTTCTCTCAACATTAGCTTCGAGTTGCCAGTTAATGCCTTTGCCATTAGATCGAAGTAGTTTTTTTTTTTCAAATTTGCGGTTGTCAGATTTTCGTTGGTTTGAAATGCATGCAAAAATTGCATGTCAATCAATTCAATAATTATTCAGTATTGTTCATGTTGAACACGGCACAAAACACAAATTGCATCAATCGAAGCTACACAAAGGCCATTGAAAATATCTTGGCGGAATGTGCGAGAGTATCCACAGACATTGTTTTCTATGCCCCGACTTTCATTTAGAGCCGCGCGAGGTTTGATAAATTATTTGAATATATTAGTTATGCCAATCAATTAGACATTCAAATAGTATGTGTGTCCTATCATATTGTACAATATGGATTTATTCATATTCAGTCTGGCAAATCATATAGAGAAAATACACAGCAATTGGACGGATATATTTCTACAATTTACAAGAAAATTATAGAGAATATACATCATCTTCACGTACGAGTGCATGTCATGAGTTTATTTGTATAAATTTCATAATTTTTCTACAGAAGTCAGTTACTAAAAATAAATAAGAAAATAAAACAGCATTACAAACATTGCGCATGCGCACATGGGTAGTTTATGTACTACGCACTCATTTCAAAAGACCTCACACACTCAATTACTGTTCACATACACATTCACATATGTGGACCCTCAGACCAGACTTATTTATAATCATATGATTGTTTATGGGATTCCTCATAAAGAGACCCCCCAAACGATCATAACGACGGAGTTTGAGCATATGAATATGAACAGTTGTGGACAAAAGTTTATGATTAGAGAGGAGTAGCACAGAGAAATCCTGTTTGCTGAATAATGTCATTGCAGACACTTTGAGACCTCCAATGATATTTAAACCAAGTAAATGAATAAAGGGCCTCAAATTTTGTAATGTCAGCCTTAACATAAACATTGAATTAATCAATACGTAGTAGAAAGTAGCCAAATCACAGTCTTAATTGATTATGTAATCATAGACGATATCAGTTACGTATTGAATTGTCAATTCATTCTTAAGCCATCTGCCTATTGGTGGCTTACTGGTAGGTACGACAACTTCTTTATGAAACTACGTAGAACTTGGCATTGCCTAATACTTTGTGATATCGCAACTGGTCGTTTTAAATGGGCTATATCGCACCACTCCTTCCGTTACTGCCCATGCACATTGGCCGTTTTTCCAAAATTTAATTGTTTTTATACAGACAGTAGCAACACAAGTTTATGTTCATTGTATTGCTTTACAATGCTTTGAAAAATTTTAATATAAATGATCCACTCAATCCAGTAAATGATCCACTCAATCCAGTATTCTTAGGTTCCTTTCTTTAACACAGCTGCATTAAGGTTAGCCAAATTTTGCATAAGTCCAAAGTTTGTTGAGATGGGCTCTGAGAATGAAAATTGGGTCACTTCGACACATCTTTTCTCGCCTCCCATACAAATTGATCGATTTTCGAAATTCAAAATTTTACGTGTAACTTTTTAGTTTTTGCCCATTGTTTTTTTTTGTACCTCTCGTACAGATTAATTCTCCATCTTTATTTTCCAATTTGTAAACCGCCGTAACCTGAATTTTTGCATCTGTGTAGCATTACAAAACTTAGTAACATGTAGGGAAGTGAAACGGATTAGCCCGTCCTTACTGGCACCTTCTATAAAAGTCGGCTAATTTATGCCATATAATATATATATGTATTATATATATAATATATATTTATTATATATTTATTGTACTAAATTCTGTATAATTTAGCAAGAATTATGTCTTTATTAGACTTAATTCAGTGAACGAAAATGGTTTACATTCCTACAAAGAACATTGGGTGAATGTATATGAAAATCAGTTAACCTAACTGAAACTGTCGTGGTCTAACTCTGTTTCTCAACAGCGACGCAGATATCCAAAATGGAATCGATTGTGAAAGCGATAAAATCAAACTTGATCTATCTGTACATATTGTTTCTTTATCAGTTCGGGTGTTGATAAGGATGGTTTTCACATGTCATTGAGTTCTATTCGTAAGTGTTGTAAGCATGTAAAAACAGGCAGAGACGGTCTGCACCAAGTCGAAATCTAATAATTTTGAAACTGAGTCTTAGATCTTGGAGGCAGAAATTTTGCACAAAAGCCTGTAATAATCGTAGTTAACTTGGATTCGAAATTAGGAAAAATCGTTCGACGAGGAGTGGAGGTTGAAGAAACTTTATGAAAACGGAGCACTTTTCAGAATTGTTTTTAAGGATTTCATCCTTTTCTCGTTAATTATATCGACAGCTACTAGAAAGAGTTATTCTTACGCACAGATGAACCTAATTGAGGGCGCAATTATAAATCGTCATATTTGCTAAATCGCGCATTTTCCGTAAATTATCCGCAAATTGAATTAAATATTGGGTATAAAATTCAAGAACATTTTATTGTTGCTGGTTTTGATCTTGGCGGAATATATCTCAAAAATGGCAGGAACGACTTCTTAAGAAATACAATAAAATAAAGACCATTTTTGTACAAGTTAGATTTGGAGCTGATTTTTGAAAAACATAACTTTAAGGTTTTGCCACAGTGTTCTTAAAACTTCATAATGTTTCCTCATCACTCCGACAGCTGTCATCGGTCACAAAGATATTAACTGGATAAAACGATGTTTGTTTAAGTCCAAAAATATACATATATGATAAATAAAACAAAAAACAGAATTACTAAAGTCAATGTCCTAACAACGTAAATGTTATGTAGTTCGACTATAATTTTCATGTTTAAACATAACTGTCCTCAATATTTATTACATGTTTGCAAATAAATGTGCCTCTCATTTGCTCACCACTGTATTATCTTCAAAAGACCCCTCCCTCCCTCCACTTAAAAGTCATTCAAGTATAAAATGTGCATAGATCTGCGCTTAAACTAGACGCGGCTGTGCACTGAACATTATTTTAATTGCAATATAAAAAAGAAATAAATACAAAATAAAATGAAATGAAATGAAGTGAACAGAAATAAAACTAATCTTTGAGGACGGTTTCCAGTCTGCTATGAAACTTGGAGAAAATTCTAAAAATGTCTACAAACACGTTTCGTAACAACAACTGAGGCTCGACAGCAAAAACGA